>JAVSCE010006163.1:0-58572 GCA_032199065.1 Smutsia gigantea
GTTAATTAATGGTGATGAATCCCTCTCCTTTCTCTGCCCATTTCTCTCAAGTAAGCAGTTGCTTCTTTGGTGGCCGCTTCCCATCCTATACTCAGCAGTCCTCCTCCTCCACTAAGGCAGATCCTCTGGAATAGCGACATCGTTGTCCTCTCTCTCTGACCCTGATGCCAGTTGGTATCACTTGCTCAGCCAGGCGTCATGGACTGGGGACCCTTCCGTGGGAGCCCACCATCAGTGGGATCCCAGGAAGCCAGGCAATGACTGGGTCCTTCTGTGTACCCCCTTGAGCAGGGCGAAGGCCGTGTGGTGTACGTTCGAAATCTCTCCAGCGACATGAGCTCCCGTGAGCTGAAGAGGCGCTTCGAAGTGTTCGGCGAGATTGTAGAGTGCCAGGTGCTGACAAGAAATAAGAGGTGAGTTGAGTTAAACTATTACAGAGGAGGGGAGTGAGAAGTAGAGGTCCCAGTCCAGGGCTGGCCACGCTGAAGAAACCCAAGCAGAATTGCAGAACAAATTTGTCAAAATTCATAGCCTGGACAAGGAGAGCCAGGTCCGGAAGTACCAGTAATGATCGCACAGCCCCGTTACAGCAGCAAACATATCCTGGTGGTTCGCTAAGTGCCAGGCAATTTCCATGCATCTTGTAAACTTGGCCTGTGATATATGCACCCAGTCTTCCTATTGTTCTCCTTCTCAAGGAACTCAGATGAGTTAACTGGACAGCTAGTTGGTGCCAGAGCCAGATCTGCAGCTCACGCGTCTGCTTGAGGTTCTGTGCCCTGGAGCTGGTGCAGGGCAGCAAACAGCCCCTGGGGCTTAAAGGCACATTTGCACTGGGAGCTCACTGCACTGCACTATAGCACCTGTCACCCAGTCTTGCATCTTCTGTTCTGCTGGGCAGCCTGGTGTTTCCTCACTCACCAAAGGAAGCAGTGTTTCATCTGTTGGGGGATCTGCAGGAATAGGTTGCATATAAATGTGTAACTTGGTTGTCAAAACTTCTGTCAGTTTTGAAATAATTCTAAAGTATCTCCCATTATACTTGCAAACCGAGTTATTAAGGCTTTAAAATTCTAATTTAATAATAATTTTTAAAAGCTTTAGTGAAAAAATAGTTTATGCATAGGAGTCGTTACATATCTCACATCCATTAGGATGGTTATAGAAAACAACAAGTGTTGGTAAAGATTTGTAGAATTTGGAACCCTTGTACACCACTGGTGGGATTATACAATGGTGAAGCCACTATGGAAAATGGTATGGAAGTTCTTTAAAAAACTAAACACAGAATTACTGTATGATCCAGGAATCCCACTCCTGGGTTTATACTCAAAAGAATTGAAAACAAGATCTCAGGAGAGATATTTGTACACCCCTGTTCATATATTCCTAATAGCCAGGTGTCCATTGACACATGAATAGTTCAACAAAATATAGTATACACGTACAATGGAAATACTTGTCAGACTTACAAAGATAGAAAATCCTGTTACGTGCTACGAGCATGAATGAACTTGAGGACATGCTAAGCGAAGTAAGCCAGTCACAAAAAGGTGAGTACTATGCGATTTCACTTACATGAGGCATCTAATCAAATCCAAAGACACAGCAAGGAGAGAAAGTAGAGATCTGTTGCATGACAGTGTGAACACACTGAACACTATTGAACTGTACACTTAAAAGAGTAAAAATGGTAAATTTTGTTACATTATTTTACCATGATTTTTTTTTATTATCATTAATCTACAATTACATGTGCAATATTACGGTTATTAAACTACCCCTTCATCAGGTCCCCCCCACCAACCACATTACAGTCACTGTCCATCAGCGTAGTGAGATGCTATAGAATCACTACTTGTCTTCGCTGAGTTGTACTGCCCTCCCCGTGCCCCCCCAACATTACATCTGCTAATCGTAATGCCCCTTTTTCCCTCTTATCCCTCCCTTCCCGCCCATTTTCCCCAGTCCCTTTCCCTTTGGTAACTATTAGTCCATTCTTGGGTTCTATGAGTCTGCTGCTGTTTTGTTCCTTCAGTTTTTTTCTTTGTTCTTATACTCCACATATGAGTGAAATCATTTGATACTTGTCTTTTTCGGCTTGGCTTATTTCACTGAGCATAATACCCTCTAGCTCCATCCATGTTGTTGCAAATGGTAGGATTTGTTTTCTTCTTATGGCTGAATAATATTCCATTGTGTATATGTACCACATCTTCTTTATCCATTCATCTACTGATGGACACTTAGGTTGCTTCCATTTCTTGGCTATTGTAAATAGTGCTGAGATAAACATAGGGGTGCATCTGTCCTTTTCAAATTGGGCTGCTGCATTCTTAGGGTAAATTCCTAGGAGTGGAATTCCTGGGTCAAATGGTATTTCTATTTTGAGTTTTTTGAGGAACCTCCATACTGCTTTCCACAATGGTTGAACTAATTTGCAGTCCCACCAGCAGTGTAGGAGGGTTCCCTTTTCTCCACATCCTCGCCAACATTTGTTGTTATTTGTGTTTTGGATGTTGGCCATCCTCACTGGTGTGAGGTGATATCTCATTGTGGTTTTAAACTGCATTTCTCTGATGATTAGCGATGTGGAGCATCTTTTCATGTGCCTGTTGGCCATCTGAATTTCTTCTTTGGAGAAGTGTCTATTCATGTCCTCTGCCCATTTCTTAATTGGATTATTTGCTTTCTGTTTATTAAGGTGCATGAGTTCTTTATATATTTTGGATGTCAACCCTTTATCAGATACGTTTTTTATGAATATATTCTCCCATACTGTAGGATGTCTTTTTGTTCTACTGATGGTGTCCTTTGCTGTACAGAAGCTTTTCAGCTTGATATAGTCCCACTTGTTCATTTTTGCTTTTGTTTCCCTTGCCCGGGGAGATATGTTCATGAAGAAGTTGCTCATGTTTATGTCCAAGAGATTTTCACCTATGTTTTTTTCTAAAAGTTTTATGGTTTCATGGCTTACATTCAGGTCTTTGATCCACCTTGAGTTTACCTTTGTGTATGGGGCTAGACAGTAGTCCAGTTTCATTCTCTTACATGTAGCTGTCCAGTTTTTCCAACACCAGCTGCTGAAGAGGCTGTCATCTCCCCATTGTATATCCAAGGCACTCTTATCAAATATGAATTGACTGTATATGTTTGGGTTAATGTTTGGATTTTCTATTCTGTTCCACTGGTCTGTGGGTCTGTTTTTGTGCCAATACCAAATTGTCTTGATTACTGTGGCTTTGTAGTAGAGCTTGAAGTCAGGAGTGTAATTCCCCCTGTTTTATTCCTCCTTCTCAGGATTGCTTTGGCTATTCGGGGTCTTTTGTGGTTCCATATGAATTTTAGAATTATTTGTTTGAGTTCATTGAAGAAAGCTGTTGGTAGTTTGATAGGGATTGCATTGAATCTGTAGATTGCTTTAGGTAGTATAGCCATTTTGACAATATTTTTTCTTCCTAGCCAAGAGCATGGGATGCATTTCCATTTTTTAGTGTCCTCTTTAATATTTCTCTCAGGAGTGTCTTGTATTTTTCAGAGTACAGGTCTTTCACTTCCTTCTCTAGGTTTATTCCTAGGTATTTTATTCTTTTTTTTTAATATAATTTATTTTATTATCATTAATTTACAATTACATGTGCAATATTACGATTATTAAACTACCCCTTCATCAGGTCCCCCCCACCAACCCCATTACAGTCACTGTCCATCAGCGTAGTGAGATGCTATAGAATCACTATTTGTCTTCTCTGAGTTGTACTGCCCTCCCCGTGCCCCGCCAACATTACATCTGCTAATCGTAATGCCCCTTTTTCCCTCTTATCCCTCCGTTCCCGCCCATTTCCCCCAGTCCCTTTCCCTTTGGAAACTATTAGTCTGTTCTTGGGTTCTGTGAGTCTGCTGCTGTTTTGTTCCTTCAGTTTTTTTCTTTGTTCTTATACTCCACATATGAGTGAAATCATTTGATACTTGTCTTTTTCGGCTTGGCTTATTTCACTGAGCATAATACCCTCTAGCTCCATCCATGTTGTTGCAAATGGTAGGATTTGTTTTCTTCTTATGGCTGAATAATATTCCATTGTGTATATGTACCACATCTTCTTTATCCATTCATCTACTGATGGACACTTAGGTTGCTTCCATTTCTTGGCTATTGTAAATAGTGCTGCAATAAACATAGGGGTGCATCTGTCCTTTTCAAATTGGGCTGCTGCATTCTTAGGGTAAATTCCTAGGAGTGGAATTCCTGGGTCAAATGGTATTTCTATTTTGAGTTTTTTGAGGAACCTCCATACTGCTTTCCACAATGGTTGAACTAATTTGCAGTCCCACCAGCAGTGTAGGAGGGTTCCCTTTTCTCCACATCCTCGCCAACATTTGTTGTTATTTGTGTTTTGGATGTGGGCCATCCTCACTGGTGTGAGGTGATATCTCATTGTGGTTTTAATCTGCATTTCTCTGATGATTAGCGATGTGGAGCATCTTTTCATGTGCCTGTTGGCCATCTGAATTTCTTCTTTGGAGAAGTGTCTATTCATGTCCTCTGCCCATTTCTTAATTGGATTATTTGCTTTCTGTTTGTTAAGGTGCATGAGTTCTTTATATATTTTGGATGTCAACCCTTTATCAGATACGTTTTTTATGAATATATTCTCCCATACTGTAGGATGTCTTTTTGTTCTAGTGATGGTGTCCTTTGCTGTACAGAAGCTTTGCAGCTTGATATAGTCCCACTTGTTCATTTTTGCTTTTGTTTCCCTTGCCCGGGGAGATATGTTCATGAAGAAGTTGCTCATGTTTATGTCCAAGAGATTTTCGCCTATGTTTTTTTCTAAGAGTTTTATGGCTTCATGGCTTACATTCAGGTCTTTGATCCACCTTGAGTTTACCTTTGTGTATGGGGCTAGACAGTAGTCCAGTTTCATTCTCTTACATGTAGCTGTCCAGTTTTTCCAACACCAGCTGCTGAAGAGGCTGTCATCTCCCCATTGTATATCCAAGGCACTCTTATCAAATATGAATTGACTGTATATGTTTGGGTTAATGTTTGGATTTTCTATTCTGTTCCACTGGTCTGTGGGTCTGTTTTTGTGCCAATACCAAATTGTCTTGATTACTGTGGCTTTGTAGTAGAGCTTGAAGTCAGGGAGTGTAATTCCCCCTGTTTTATTCCTCCTTCTCAGGATTGCTTTGGCTATTCGGGGTCTTTTGTGGTTCCATATGAATTTTAGAATTATTTGTTTGAGTTCATTGAAGAAAGCTGTTGGTAGTTTGATAGGGATTGCATTGAATCTGTAGATTGCTTTAGGTAGTATAGCCATTTTGACAATATTTATTCTTCCTAGCCAAGAGCATGGGATGCATTTCCATTTGTTAGTGTCCTCTTTAATTTCTCTTAGGAGTGTCTTGTAGTTTTCAGAGTACAGGTCTTTCACTTCCTTCGTTAGGTTTATTCCTAGGTATTTTATTCTTTTTGATGCAATTGTGAATGGAATTGTTTTTCTGATTTCTCTTTCTGTTAGTTCATCATTCGTGTATAGGAAAGCAACAGATTTCTGTGTGTTAATTTTGTATCCTGCAACTTTGCTGAATTCAGATATTAGTTCTAGTAGTTTTGGAATGGAATCTTTAGGGTTTTTTATGTACAGTATCATGTCATCTGCAAATAGTGACAATTTGACTTCTTCTTTACCAATCTGGATGCCTTGTATGTCTTTGTTTTGTCTGATTGCTGTGGCTAGGACCTCCAGTACTATGTTGAATAACAGTGGAGAGAGTGGGCATCCCTGTCTTGTTCCCGATCTTAGATGAAAAGCTTTCAGCGTCTCGCCGTTAAGTATGATGTTAGCTGTGGGTTTGTCATATATAGCCTTTATGATGTTGAGGTACTTGCCGTCTATACCCATTTTGTTGAGAGTTTTAATCAGGAATGGATGCTGAATTTTGTCAAATGCTTTTTCAGCATCTATGGAGATGATCATGTGGTTTTTGTTCTTCTTTTTGTTGATGTGGTGGATGATGTTGATGGATTTTCGAATGTTGTACCATCCTTGCATCCCTGGGATGAATCCCACTTGATCATGGTGTATGATCCTCTTGATGTATTTTTGAATTCGGTTTGCTAATATTTTGTTGAGTATTTTTGCATCTACGTTCATCAGGGATATTGGTCTGTAATTTTCTTTTTTGGTGAGGTCTTTGCCCGGTTTTGGTATTAGAGTGATGCTGGCTTCATAGAATGAGTTTGGAAGTATTCCCTCCTCTTCTATTTTTTGGAAAACTTTAAGGAGAATCGGTGTTATTTCTTCTCTATATGTCTGGTAGAATTCAGAGATGAATCCATCAGGCCCAGCGGTTTTGTTCTTGGGTAGTTTTTTGATTACCAATTCGATTTCGTCACTGGTGATTGGTCTGTTTAGTTTTTCTGTTTCTTGCTTGGTCAGTCTTGGAAGGTTGTATTTTTCTAAAAGTTGTCCATTTCTTCTATGTTTTCCAGCTTGTTAGCATATAGATTCTCATAATATTCTCTTATGATTCTTTGTATTTCTGTGGGGTCCGTCGTGATTTTTCCTTTCTCATTTCTGATTGTGTTTATGTGTGTAGATTCTCTTTTTCTCTTAATGAGTCTGGCTAGGGGTTTATCTATTTTGTTTATTTTTTCAAAGAACCAGCTCTTGGTTCATTGATTTTTTCTATTGTTTTATTCTTCTCAATTTTATTTATTTCTTCTCTAATCTTTATTATGTCCCTCCTTCTGGTGACTTTGGGCCTCATTTGTTCTTCTTTTTCCAATTTCAGTAATTGTGTCTTTAGACTTTTCATTTGGGAATGTTCTTCCTTCTTTAAATAGGCCTGGATTGCAATATACTTTCCTCTTAGAACTGCCTTTGCTGCGTCCCACAGAAGTTGTGGCTTTGTGTTGTTGCTGTCATTAGTCTCCATATATTCTTTGATTTCTGTTTTGATTTGGTCGTTAACCCATTGATTAATTAGGAGAGTGTTGTTAAGTCTCCATGTATTTGTGAGCCTTTTTGATTTCTTTCTAAAATTTATTTCTAGTTTTATACCTTGGTGATCTGAGAAGTTGGTTGGTAGGATTTCAATATTTTTGAAATTACTGAGGTTCTTTTTGTGGCCTAGTATGTGGTCTATTCTGGAAAATGTTCCATGTGCACTTGAGAAGAATGTGTATCCTGTTGCTTTTGGGTGTAGAGTTCTGTAGATGTCTGTTAGGTCCATCTGTTCTAGTGTGTTGTTCAGTGCCTCTGTGTCTTTACTTATTTTCTGTCTGGTTGATCTGTCCTCTGGAGTGAGTGGTGTGTTGAAGTCTCCTAAGATGAATGCATCGCTGTCTATTTCCTCCTTTAATTCTGTTAGTATTTGTCTCACATATGCTGGCGCTCCTGTGTTGGGTGCATATATATTTATAATGGTTATATCTTCTTGTTGGACTGACCCCTTTATCATTATGTAATGTCCTTCTTTATCTTTTGCTACTTTCTTCGTTTTGAAGTCTATTTTGTCTGATACAAGTACTGCAACACCTGCTTTTTTCTCTTTGTTGTTTGCATGAAATATCTTTTTCCATCCCTTCACTTTTAGTCTGTGTATATCTTTGGATTTGAGGTGAGTTTCTTGTAGGCAGCATATAGATGGGTCTTGCTTTTTTATCCATTCTGTTACTCTGTGTCTTTTGATTGGTGCATTCAGTCCATTTACATTTAGGGTGATTATTGATAGATATTACTTATTGCCATTGCTGGCTTTAGATTCGTGGTTACCAAGGGTTCAAGGGTTGCTTCTTTACTATCTAACAATCTAACTTAACTTTCTTGTTAAGTTATTGTAAACACAGTCTGATGTTTCTTTATTTCTCTCCCTTCTTATTCCTCCTCCTCCATTCTTTCTATAATAGGTGTTTTATTTTTTGCGTTTAGTTAGTATTTGGATGGTCTGCTTTCTTTGCTATGATTTTATTTTCTCTGGTGACATCTTTTTAGCCTTAGGTGTGCTTCCATCTAGAGCAGTCCATTTAAGATATCCTGTAGTGGTGGTTTATGAGAGGCAACCTCTCTCAACTTTCGTTTGTCTGGAAATTGTTTAATCCCTCTGTCATATTTAAATGATAATCGTGCTGGATACAATATTCTTGGTTCGAGGCCCTTCTGTTTCATTACGTTAAATATGTCATGCCATTCTCTTCTGTCCTGTAAGATTTCTGTTGAGAAGTCTGATGATAGTCTGATGGGTTTTCCTTTGTTGGTGATCTTTTCTCTCTCTCTAGCTGCCTTTAATACTCTGTCTTTATCTTTGATCTTTGCCATTTTAATTATTAGTGTCTTGGTGTTGTCTTCCTTGGGTCCCTTGTGTTGGGAGATCTATGAGCTTCAGTGGACTGCGAGACTATTTCCTTCCCCAGCGAGGGAAAGTTTTTAGCAATTATTTCTTCAAAGACACTTTCTATCCCTTTTACCCTCTCTTCTTCCTCTGGTACTCCTATAATGCGAATATTGTTCCGTTTGGATTGGTCACACAGTTGTCTTAATATTCTTTCATTCCTAGAAATCCTTTTATCTCTCTCTGCCTCAGCTGCTCTGTACTCCTGTTCTCTGTTTTCTATTCCATTAACAGTCTCTTGCATCTCATCCATTCTGCTGTTAAGCCCGTCGATCGCTTGTCTGATTTCTGCATTGTCTTTCCTCAGTTCCCTCACTTCCTCCCTCAGCTCTTGCACATTTCTCTGTAGGTCCATCAGCATGGTTATGACTTTTATTCTGAATTCTTTATCAGGAAGACTGTGCATTTCCATGCCTTCAGACTCCCTCTCTGGGGTTGTCTGGTTGATTTTGGTCTGAACCATATTCCTCTGTCTTTTCATGGCTATAGAATTGGTCACTGATAGTTGCCACGTATGTCAGCTGGGCTCTTTAAGACTTTAAAAAGAGAAGAAAAAAAAAGAGAAAAAAAAGAAGAAAAGAAGAAAGAAAGAAAGACAAAAAAGAAAAAACAAAAGCAAAACAAAAAACAAAAAAAAACAAAAAACGCCCACCGGACGTAGATTCTGTGGGAATGCTGTAGGTGGCGCTGTTGCCCCACTATTCCACAGTTGTGGCTGCGCTGCTCTGCAGGGCCCTTTATCGCTCTGGCAGGGGTGGAACGAATAGGAGGCTGTTGATCTCAGTGAGAAGTGTAAGTATGGCTACGCTTCCTCAGTTGCCAGCTAAGGCGTCTGAAACTCCCCAGGACTCCCAACCTGCTGGGCTGAGTGTGCTGGGGCGATCCGGCTCCTCTGCTGGGCTCCTGTCTCTTTAAGACCGCTGAAGAAAGCACGTGCTTTTTTTCTTTTCCTTCCCGGGAACCGGCTGCAAGCACCCTGGCGCGTTCCCCGCTCAGATCCCGCCCCTCTGTCTCTCCAGTCTCTGCTGCACTGCGCAATGTGGGTCAGCGCTCCCCGCGCAGATCACCGGGGCTGGCTACTTCGCGGGGTGTACTTCCACTCCCTCCCGGCTCTGAATCCTCTCCTCCCGCCGGTGCGCTGGGGTGGGGTAGGGCTCGGGTCCCGCCGGGTCGCGGCTCCGTATTTTACCCGCCTCTTGGGGTGCCAATTCCTCTCGGGTGTAGCTGCATGCTGTGCGCTTTCCTGTGTATTTTGGTCTCTCTTTTAGGAATAGATGTATTTGCTGTGTTTTCGTAGATAAATATAGTGTTGGGAGATTTCTGCCGCCCTGCTCACACCGCCATCTTCCCGGAAGTCCTATTTTACCATGATTTTTAAAGAGTTATTGTACAGAACTTTTCGGTTCTATGTGATCTTCAGGATGTCAAATGAATATAACATGCAAAAATCAAGCAAGCAGTCTCAGACATTTGAAGAGGCAGAAGGGGTCTAACTTCAGCTTTGTTCAGAGAGTTGTCAGGAAATATGGTTCACTTGAGTGTTTATTATCACTTATGATGGGTAAACCTGTCCTGAGCCGTCAGGGACTCCTCATTATCTCTTTCCCTGAGGGGTCTAGCGAGCCGATGGAGTTACCAGTCCGGATTGTTTTCTTGCTTGTGGAACTGAAGAGTCAGGGGTAGAACTGACTAGGCCCCTCTCGCCTTAGCATTCTTCTCAGGCAAGCTTACCTCGGGTGGCAAAGTGGCTGCCTCCAGCTCTAAGCTTACCTCCTAGCAAGGGAAGCAGGAGTTTCCCTCATGGTTCCAGCAAAGACCTGGAATGGATTCTTTGGGAATTTTTCCACTCTGGGTGGACAGGCTCTTCCTTGAACAAATCACTGTGGCCAGGGAGGGCCACAATCATGTGACTGACCCTGGCCTGGCTCCCTGAGCCCAGCCGAGCACGCGGTGCTGTTGTCAGGGGAAGAAGAGTGGAGGCTGGGCAGGCAGGCATACAGGGGTCTACCGTGACGGAGGAGAAGCGCACTGACACCGGCAACGTCGGGAGGTGAAGGCCAGGTTAGCCACGGAAGTGGTGGCCGAGGCTGGCTTTGAAGGAGGAGGGCACAGGCATGGCAAATCCGAGAAGACGGGACTCATAGGGGAATACAGCGGCCTGAAGAGCAGCAGCTTTCATGGCGGGAGGCCTTTGGGCAAATTCTGAACTCCAGGGAGCCTGCTGCCTCGTCCCTAAGGTGGAAATCACAGCGTTACCCACTCAGGCGGCCAGCTCCAGGCAAACACTCGGTGAATTACTCGTGCTTATTGTCATTAGTCATTGCAGAGGTCAGCCTAGCGCTTGCCATAGTCCATCCGGGGGGTCGCGAGGCACAGCTTCCTATCCCTTATCCAGTATCGTTTGTCTGGGAGCGTCAGCCAAGCTGGCCGGGTGGCATCTCCCCTTGTCCTCTCCCCGCAGGGGTGAGAAGTGTGGCCTCATCACCTACCGCTGTACCGAGCATGCTGCCCTGTCTCTGAGGAACGGCGCTGCCGTGCAGAAGCTGAGCTCCAGAGGACTCGGGCACTTCTGCTGGCCCAGACACACTGACTACGGTAAGTCTCCAAGGCCCCGCCACAGCCCAGGGAGGCCCAAGGAGGAGGGGCGGTGGCCCTCTAGACCCAGCCCTACAGCCCCCTCTGGACACAGGCCCCACACCCAGGCTCCAGCGTGCTGATGGCAGGACTTTGCCGCCACCTTGCCTGGAGGCGCCATCTTGTTCTCTTCTGGCCCATCTTGTCCTGTCTCGGGACCGGTACCAAAGAGAGAGACTGAAGCCTCCCTTGGCCCCTTGGGAGGTCCAGTCTTGCGTTCACAGCCAGCTGCCAGAACCATGACTACTGTATCTTTGTCCCCACGGGGCCAGTGGCTGCTGTGCCTTCTTGAGGGGCATTCCCTGGTGGCCCCAGCAGGCCGCAGCCTTGCCCACTGATGGGCCACAGTGAATATTGTCTATATTGTCATCATGCCCTCAGCATTAGGGGACAAGTTGGTGAAGACAAAGGACAAAGAAGTACAAGTTAGGAGAGAACTATTTGTAGGTGAGAGTCGATACAGCCTCATAGTTCAGGGCGGAGTGTCACGAGGCGCAGGAGGGTTCTGGGCAGCCCTCCACCCACCTGCATGTCCGCTTCAGTATCCCCACCATGAGGGCCTCCTAGTTTTTTGGCCACTTTATGTGACTTCACAACAGTTTACTAATGGGCAAGAAGCTGTTAGGGTGCGTAGAACTCCAGCTGGAGAGGAACTCTGAGGCGCTCTAGTTCACGCCCCACCATTTTACAGACCGGGCAGCCGGGGCCCCAAGACAACACAGCAGGGGTCCCCGCAGAATGGGAGGGCCAACCCTTGCTATCCGGAGCTCTGAGGCCTCGGGCCACGTCCGCTCTGGGGCTGACCCTGGTGGCAGGGGTTCCAGTCACCTGGTCTTTGTCACTTGCTCACTGCCTCCCCCTCCCCTTGACTCCCCAACCCCACCGCCCAGAGTCCAGTGCAGAAGAGGCCCTACCTGCAGCACTGAAAAACAAGTACGAAGCCATGGATTTTGACAGCTTACTGAAGGAGGCCCAGCAGAGCCTGCATTGATAACAGCCTTAACCTTCGAGGAATACCTCAATACCTCAGACAAGGCCCTTCCAATATGTTTACGTTTTCAAAGAAATTAAGTATATAGAAGGAGAGAGGGTGAGCACATGAGAGAACACACATGAGAGAGAGAGAGACTTGAAACTGCTGTCCTTTTAAAAAAAAAAATCAATGTTTACATTGAACAAAGCTGCTTCTGTCTGTGAGTTTCCATGGTGTTGAGATTCCACTGCCACATCAGTGTCCTCGCTTCTGGCGAGTTGTCCCTGGGTGCGCCCCCAAGTGCCGGGCAGTCGCCCAGCTCCCCTCCCTTCCCCTTGTAGACGTGCAGCTGTGTTCACCATAACATTTCGTGTCTGTAGTGTGTGATGATGAAATTGTTACTCGTGAATAGAATCAGGATTATAAATTCATTTTCAATTGAAGAAAACAAAAGTATATCCTTAAAAAATAATGTATTTATGGCTCAGATGTACTGAGTCTGAGATTCTTGTATTGCTTCCTTGATTTTTTAACTATGCACTGTTGTGAGGTGTTTGCCACTGAGCTGCTGTGCTCCCTTTGCTGGAATGCCCTGGAGGTGCTGGGTGGCCCACACAGGCTGGTCCCAGGGAAGAGCAGCCTGCAGCCACAGCTAGGAGCAGCAGGGAGAAGTTTCTGGGCCTTTGCTGCCAAGCTCTGCGTGTTTTTCACTGAGCAGGTTTGCGGGTAATCACATTTGGAGCCCTCTCCTGGTCCCTAGCTTATGCATGGACTTTGTGCCTGTCCACGAGCGCTCACATCCTCCCTGACTGCGTAGGGAGGGTGGGGCAAGCTAGATTAGTCCTGGTTTCCCAGGTGAGTCGGGTGGTGCTCTGAGTGGTGACATGGCTTGCTCAAGGTCCCACAGGCAGTGAGAAGGCACGGCAGGGACCCAGCCCAGGACTCCTGATTGCTGGTCCCATGCTCCCACAGTAGCTGGGGTAAAGATGCAAAGTTGCAGGGACTGATAGAGGTGAGGTCAGCTAAACTGGGCAGCAGGCCAGAAGCCCACAGGTACTGGAGGTTGAATCAACAGCTAACCCATCAGCATTAGGCGAGTTCAGCTCTGGTGTGTGTCTTGATCCGGGCTTTCCTGTGGTTTGCCTACACCTGTGGACATGCTGTTAGCATGTCCAAGACACACCTGGAGAGGCACAGCAGGCTGCCTGGGGGCCGTCATCCTTTTGGGGCCAAACACCAACCCTTCCTATGCCCTTCAGCTTGTCTTTTCCTTCTCTTCACCTGTAAAGTTGTTTTAGTGACATGGGGCAAGGGGAGCGGGGAGGAGGATGTGATGGTCAGGGGTGGGTAACACAATCTCCAAGCTCCTTCCCAACTTAGAAAACACTCTAATTGGGCTTTACTTTAAAATCTGTGTCCTTAAGTGGTGTCGAAGCCATGTCCAGCTGGGTGTCCTGTGGGCACCCTGGGGCTGGTTGTGCAGGAGGTATGGCTGGGCAGGGCAGAGCACCTCACTGAGGGCAGAGCAGCTCCCGCATGACCTGCTTTGTCAGGTCTCGGGTTTAAAAAGCAAAAAAAATGGTCCTGCTGCTCTGTAAGAAAGTCCGAAATTGACTCATTACACTGAATCAGCTAATTTAAACTTTTGCTAATGCCAGGCCTAGTCCTTTGAGACTTGGCTTTTTTTTTTTTTTGCTTCCAAAGATTATCCGGTACCTCAGTAGGTAAACTGGGCCAGTGAGCTTGTCCTGGGAGGTCAGCGCCCTCCAAGCCTGTGGAGAGGCTGCAGGAGACAGGCTTTAGGAGGCGCAGGGAATCTGAGCTCCTGTGTATCACTTGACCTCTCTGGGTCCCAATTTCCTCTTCTGTGAAATGGACTTTAAGGTCCCTGCCGGCTATGATAGTCTTAGTTTCTGGTAAGGTGGTGTCTACCTCAAGATGGCACATACGTGACACAGGTACCACTGACTACCACGCCACTGACATGACTCATCAGCCACAGCCCTCCTGTTCTCTGAGCTTGGCCACGCCATCAGAACCTTAAACACAGTGCTCCGGGCAGCCGTTACTAGCTGATCAGAGTTTAACCTATTTGACATGCTGGTCTAGTCTTCGAAAGGTTTCCATCATACAGAACCATAAGGTGGCTGGGCTTAATGCGGGCCTGGCCCATCCCTGTCTGATGACCTGATCTATGAAAGTTCCCCTATAGCTATTTTTTGACATAAGACTTATAATACAGCTGTGATACACAATCCCTTTGGGGGTGGGAGGTTAGAGAAAATGGAATAGCAGGCATGAACATGTTTGAGGAAGCAGGGTTTATGAAGATGGACCAAAAAGTGGACTTTCTACAGCACAGACCTGAACATTCTAGGTTCCTTTTCCAGCTATTCACTGCCTAGCACACAGTAGGCACTTACTGAAACAGAATAGTATGGAATGTAATAGAATAGAATTTCAATCCAACTGCTGCCTCCCTTAAGTCCTGATTTACACCAAGGAGTAAAGTAAGATTTCGTTTTGTGGAAGCCAGTAGGGGAAAAACTCTAAATTCAGAGTCTGGAGAGCTGGGTTCAATCCTGGCTCCTCCAAGAACTTACTTTGTGGCCTTGATAAGTCACAGAGTCCCTTTCCTTCCCTGGAGCTAGAAAGAATTGGACTAGGTGATCTCTAAGCCCCTCATGGCACTAGGCCAGAGATTCTACCGTGGGCAGAAGCACTTTGGGGTAAAAAAACGGAGATCTTTAGTGAAGAACAAGTCTCTTCCCTCCCCTCCTCTGCTTAAGCTGCCCTTTCTCTTTAGATTAATACATGGCACTTAAGTTACTAAGACAGTGGCCCTTGAGCAGAGCAGAGCAGAGCCGAGGTCTGAGCATGGCACTGGGACACGATGTCCCTAAGGTCAGGGCTGGGGCTGCTGATGGGAGAGGATGTCTGCCAGGAGCATCAGGCAGCTTCTGCTCGCTTCCCATGCATACGAGGCTGCACATTCTAAGACTGACCAATCCTGCAGACAGCCTTTATCTTGAAGATTCATTCGGTGCTCTGTATCATCCACCAAGGAGACTCCAAGTTCTCTCCAGGAAAACTAGTCAACCTTGTCTCTTTCCCACCAGATTAAGGAATGACCCAGAGGGAGCAGCTGCCATTGGCAACCATCTCATTGTAGCTGTGTCCTAGTATTTGCTCTCGATGATGTTTACATGTGATTGCCATAAAAGCTTACTGCAGACTGTGTCCATAGCCGCCCATGCAGGGCAGGTTGTTCTGTCCATCTCTGTGCTGTGCTGGTGTTTTCTGATAATGTCTGATCCACCCACTAAGTGGAATTCTTCCATCTCCTTCCTCAGTCGGTACAAGGCTGAATCAGAATCCTCATTTTTGGGGGCTCTGGTTACTGAAGGAAAATGCATCAAGGAGGTAAAGCATATGAGTGGATGGAGTGCAGCAAAGGCTCCCTTACCTCCTCGCCCTTGCCCTGCAACCAGGAAACTGCTTTCAGTCAAAAAGCACCAGTCAGTTTTCTGCATCTGCCCTGAGGTCTCACAGCACTACATGTCAAATACACTCAGGAGAGAGGTGGGGCTTTGGGGGCAGGAGGGGATGGGAGCACTGCTCTGACCTGCAAAGTCTTGGTACCCAAATCTGGGTGTGGGAAGAGATGCTGTAAGAAGTCTTTCAGTCATCTGAAGCCTGTGCTTGTTGATGTCTAGAGAGCGATTTCTTCTTGGCATATGCAACGCGCATGCCGAGGCCACTGTGCAAAGGTGAGTGGAGGGGGCAGGAAAGGCATTGACAGCGTCGTCCTTATGTGTGGACAGGTCAGAACCCCATCCTAGGCCTCGAGTTCCATTGAAATCACAATTGCGCCTGAAGCTTGAGAGATGGGGTCGTCTGAGCTGTGAAGCAGAATCAACCCTAGAGGATTTGCTGATCTGACTCACTGTCAAACTGTGGTATTTTTCTTAGCATTTGAGACTTAGCAGTTGCCCTCAGATATGACCAAGGGAAGAAATGGGATAGACAGTAGGAAATAAAGTGAACCTAATGGTTTCATAGGCCAAAGAAGAGAGGACACCCCCACCCCCACCCCATACTTACCCTTTCCCAATGGGGCAGATGGAAACCAGTTAGTACTTAGGTGCAATATATTTAAGCTGGTCTACCAGTCCCTGAGGTGTTTGCACACATAGAGCGCTGTTTGCCGAGTCTGGAGGTACCGGGTAAATGGAGGGAGAGCTTGGGAACTAGGAAACCCACAGAGGCCCTTGCCCCAAAACATGTGGGGGGAGGTGCCTGGCAGCCAGCTGCAGGACATCCCAGAAGTAGGCCAAGGCTGACTTTGCAGTGAAGCCAATAAAAGCACTTTGAGAAAACCACAACACTCCAACCTGGCTCCATGTTTCTGCACTGGCAATTAGGGTTTCCTTTGGCTGTGCGAGGCACTCTGCTAGGGATTAGTAAGGGGTCAGGAAGGGCAGGTGTGAGGGAGAAGAGAGCAGAGATGTCTTCCTAGATCGCAGCAGCAGGAGAGCCAATCGTAGAGCAGCCCTTTGCCAGCCTCTCTGCTGGAGGCCCCAGAAACAGAATGATGAATTTAGGTCTTGCTACCTATTTTTGTAAATAAATAAGAAATAAAAGCCCGGCTGACAAGAGGGTTTACAGAGCAAGTCATTTAACTCTAAGCCATCTCAGATCGAGGAGCCTTATGTTTCTTACTTGCTATGTGATCTTGGGCCTTTGTTTCCTCATCTAGCAAATCAGAATATAGGATTGGAGGAGCACGGAAGTCCCTTTCACCTCTGACAGGCACAGATTCCCATCCTGGAGCATTAGGAATCCATCACTAACTCGTGAAACCAATTTCATTCACTGGCTGTGCCCACTTCATGTCCAGGGTGAGAATTCTCTGCAAGGTAGCCAACCGGCAGTAGATCCAAACCCACACGGCCCTGGCTGACCCGCCCTACTCAAGGAGGCCAGCTTCCCAGGACAGAGCTAAGCCATAGTGTCTAGTGAGGATGGTGAGAGGGGAGACCCAGACTGGCCAGGTGGCGATGCTGAACCTTACCTTAGCCTTGCCGTCGTCCCCAAGGAGCAGCTTTTAGTTTGAATGTTGTGATCATTTGGCTGCTTCTCTCCTGCTCACAGACAATGCAATACACTTGTTTTGTCAAAACAGCTAACTTGGGCACTTTTCACACATTTCTTTCAAATGATTGTAAAACATATGGGGCAACAGGAGGCTGGATCACACTGCATATGTTTAGGGCAGCTTTTGTTTTTTGTTTCTTTAATGGTATAGCAGTGGTGACCGAGGCTTTGAGATTTGGGGGGACATTTTCAGATACTCTTTTGCATTAGAATACCTTGCAGAGCCTTAGAATCGTCAAAGAGATCTAACTGCCTGAATTCAGGGCTGGAGAATGATTTTGTCGGCCATTCCCTGGGCCGTGCAACATCACTTCCAAAAGGTGTTTATATACCAGAACCCTCTCTGTTAGGTGTGTTTTGTCAAAGTATCATTCATGGGAAGCCTGAGAAAGCCTCCATTTCCACTTTGCCAGCCTTGTTCATGGGTGACTTTTGAAGGGACTGGTCAGCTTCCACCTCAGCACTTTGCCTTATCAACGTCTAGTCATCATCTAATGGCCAAAGACTGTACCCACCAGCTACCCAGATGGAAAGCAAATAAAGCACCTTGCTGTCCAACACCATCTGTAGGAACAAAGTGCAACAGCTCGAGCCAGCTGTGTGTGTTGAGGGCCCAGTGTGACACCAATCACAGGGTCCCGGAGCAGCGGCTTAGTAGGGTCTCACACAGACTGAGAAGCACCCTAGCTGTCCTGTGGGCAGAGACAGAAGCGGACCCCGTGTCCAGGTGCCCGGGAGGGGTTTACTGTAACTGCAATACTGGCAGCCCAGCTGCTGACCTTGTTAAGTGAACCTCTGTTAGGCGACCCACATTGCACCCTCGGGAGAAGCAAAGAGGTTGGGTGTGATGATTCTGGGGGGTGGGGGGAGGCCTGCCATGGCCTTTGGTACGGTCCACGAATAACCAAACAGGTTTTTGTCTGTTTGTTTGGTTGGTTGGTTTTTGTATTTTGTATTTAAAAAAATCTCGTCAAGTGTTTTGTGTTAGGAATAAAGTCATAAACTATTTCCAACTTTGTTTCTTAAGGAATGTTCTGATTCTTGTGGAAACAGGTTGGAAATCTCAAGGGGTGTTGTGGTCAGGGTGGTCAGTGGAACAGGGAAGTGGACTGCTTGGATTTCCAGATGGTTTCTGGGGGAGATGACCATCCAGAAGTCCAGCTTGGCGCAATCTGCTCCGAAAATTCACCCCGCCCCCCGCACCTCCTTGTGCCATGGTATTAGCATTGACTGAGCATCTGCGTCTTCCAGAGGCAGCTGCTGATGTGGACACCTACGCCAGATCCCTGTCCCCAACCCCAGGTTTCTAAAGAGACGGTGTCTGTAGCCAGCCTTAACAGACTTGGCACGGTGGTCCCTGCGGCCCCTTCCAGCATTTCCAAATCTTGGACTCAAATCCTTTTCTCTTGGTGTGACCATGCAGCCTCAAGAATTCTGAGCAATAGGGAGCCAGGGCTTTCCCCGGCTCTGTGACAGGGTCGAACCAGGGAATGGCTCAACTTGTGGGGCTTGGACATCCCCAGGGTTACTGCCGTGGGGGGTGTTATTTGTTAGGGAGCCCAGCAGGGTAACTACAGCTTGGGGAGTGTGAGTGCAAGGCTGTGTGTGTGTGCGCCTGCACCTGTGCACGCCTGTGTGTCTGTGTGTGTGTGTGTATGGAATTACATTGATGCATTTCTTGAGAAAGGTGCAAGAATTTCACCTACAGAGAGGGACACATCTGCTTTGTTGTTTATAATAGAAAGCTAAATTTTAATTTTTTAAAGGACACTGCTAATGACTGAGAATCGAGTTTTTAGTTTTGCTATTTTTTTTAATTGGTAGAGGATTTTTATATATTTTTTTCCATTTTGTTGGGTTGTGTCCTTATTTATATAAATACTTTATCTGTAAGGCAAGGAAGAAACCTTCTTTGCTTTCAATTATTGTGGTTGTCATCGTCCCTATTTTATTTCTGGTGTGATTTATCTGTCTTACCTTCTAAATGAGAAAATGTTTTCCTGTATTTGTACATGGTCAGATTCTATAGTTTCCTAGATAATTTAACCAAATTGCTCTATGTATTATTATTCCGTGAGTATAAAGTTCTATTTTAACGTCTGTAAATACTTCAAAACTGGCTTCTTTTCTCAAACTCCCACTGTGGAGTTATTGTTTACATCACAAAAACTGTAGAATCTCTATGCTCATGTACTGTAAATAGTGAAGTGATCTGCTTATAAATAAACTTAACAAATACACTATGGAGATTAAAAAGAAAATACCACCCATAGCCCTGTCCAGGTGTGTCTGTCTTTCTTTGCTTACATGCTCACTGAGGAACACCCTGGCCATTAAATGGCAAAAGCCTGTTCCAGCTTCAGTGTCCCCTTCTCAGAGGAGCCCCCGGTCAAGGTGTGCCCCCACCGCTCCAAACCTCTGAGCTCACTTTTCCTTCCCTGCACAGCACCCGTCATGGATCAGACTGAGGCATTCAGTCACCTCACTGCCCAGATGTTACCTTGTAACACTGCTTTCTGAATAAGGACCCCCTTGCTTTGGTGTATACCAGCTTTTCTCACAGGCACACTAAATACGCATGCTGAAGGAGAGATTTGGATTTAAGGGCTTCTGGCAAAAACACTCACCAATGGACAGCTAAAGAACTGCTGCAGGTCAGAGGATTTAGAGAACAGATTTGAATTGTGTGCGCATTTGGGTAAACTTGAAACATTTTCCTTAGCTCTCTTAACTCCCAACGAAATCAGTGAAGTGGCATCTTCAAAGACTCTTGGTCTTGGACGTGTGTGTTATTTCCGCAGTTTTGAAGCACTCTCAGATTCAGCCTTTATTTTGCCCTCGAACTGCTTTAACTTTAGTTTTCAGTGCGTTTGGGTGCAAGATACCTATGTGTCCCCAGAGGGTTGAAACATCGGTGTAGAAAATTATATACAAGAAGAGGTACAATAAGTCATTTCACTTCATGCTATGCACAACATATTTTCAAATTGTTTATTTCATAAACTAGCTCTATCATTGTGTAGGTTAATTTTTTCAATCTGGAAATTGTTGGGATTTCTTAGTCGGAAGGGAACACGTCATATTTCCCATTAAAATGAATGGGGATGTTTCCATCCAGCAGCAGGGTTCTCTGGCATGAGAGTCCTTAGGGAGGTTGTCCATGTGACTGACTGCTCACCGTCTGTTGTCCCTGTGCTAGATGGTAAACTTCAGAAGAGCAGGTGTGCTTCTCCATTCCTTGCAGGATGCTCAGCCCCGTTAATCAGGAATTCCTGCATGGATGAATAGATCCTGTCCGAGGCCTGATGACTATACCCAGCTAGAGAGGCAGCCAAGCCACAGTGGCACAGAAATAATCCCTCCAAATACATTCAGTCCTGCAAGGCGTAGATGGGAGATGTAGAGCCTAAAGACCTGTGTTTGAGACCCAACTCAGCCTCTTCTGTATTGTACCAACTTGGACAAGCTACCATTTTGGTCCCTGGTTCCCCCTACTATAAAACATGATGGTTTGCTTATGTTCTAAAAAACTGCTTCTTAAATGCAACATGGTGAAGGGCAAATGGTTACAAGCTGAGAGTCTGTGATGTCAGGCTGTTTGGCTTGGAGTCCTGACTCCACCACTTACCAACTGGTTGTCCTTGGGAAGTTTCTTAACCTCTCTGGTCTCCTCCTCATGTAATAAGGCTAGTAATAGTTTGTGCCCCACAGGACTGTTGTGAAGATGAAATCAGATCGTGCACGGTACCTAGGATATATCACAGACACTAATCGACATCAGGTGGTCACCCTTGTGCACAGTCCCTGGTGCTAACCATAGCTCTGTGAGAGGCGTGGCATGAATTACGACTTCATTTGACAGATGGGGAAGGCTGAGGACTGAAAGCAAAAGGATCCTGCCCAAGGGATGGAGCCAGGACCCACAGCTTCCCTGTATGTTTGTGGGTGATGTTTCTCCTCTTTACCCTGCCACTTAGCTGCTACATGTGACATGCGTAGGGACACGCCTCTGCTTAAAAGACCACTGCTCTCAGAGTGCCAGTTTGAGGAGGGCAGAAAATCTAGCTTGGGAGTTAAAAGAAGAGGGTTCCAGAGCCAGTTCCCTAATGACTTCATGACCTGCAGTATGGGTGGGCTCGCGCATCAGGGGCCCAGATCCATCTACTGTGGGGTCTCAGGTACGCGCCTGTCCTCCATGTTCCCTGTGACTTTGGGCATCTGCTTCCGGAGAGAAGCCAAGCAACCTCACCTGGCCCATCACTTTGCTGGCCTACAGTTCCCTTGTTTATATAAAAAGGGAGGTTGGAGGAGATCAGTGGTTTAAAAACATGTGTTTCCTCTCCTTTAAGCAACTGCTTTAATATATTAGCTTCTGCATAACATTCCATTGGAAGGAAAAGAAGTTCTAGAGCTAACACCCACTTACAGGAGAACAGGGGACAGGGCAACATGTCATAGGCCACCACAGGGAAGCACCTGGATAAATCCAGAATTGGAACAACTGACTCTCAGCAATATGACACTGACCAAGAAAAAAGAGGAGGGAGTACTGTTAAAAGGAGACAAGGGATATAACAACTAAACAAAGTGTGAAACTTATTTGGATTGGATTCAAGCAAACCAACTTTTAACAACTTTTTTACCAGTGATTGGTGATTAAGGACCAGTGTCATGTTAGGTAAGCAGCCTCTGTGGTGGACAGTCTGCAGGATGTTTAGTAAGGAGTGCCGTTGGCATCAACACCTGGGGAAGGGAAGGAGTAGGAGTGAACAGAGGGAGGAGCTGAGCCGTGCCACAAGCCCAGCCACATCCTTGGTGGGTCTCATGAGGAATCCTGGAGCTGGACGGCCTTGCAGAGTTGTCCCATGTGGGGCCGAGATGAGCAGGCCGGAACACCTGCGTGGATCAGTCACTAGGTATGGGCCGCCCTGGGGAAGGGCTCACGTGGCCTTGGGTAGTGTCTCCGTGCAGCTGAGGTCATTCCTGCCAATGGCACTCAGCTGCTGGGGCCACAAGTCTTCTACCCTTTGGTATGGGGTGTGTACAGCATCTACCACAACCGGATCATTAGTACATGTAATAATGATGTGGTTATGTGAGAAAACACCCAGATGTTTTAAACGTGTATGATGGAGGAGTGAAATCATATGTCTGGAATTTGCTCTTTTAGATGCTTTAGTTAAGAAGGAAATGAAAGAGAAATGAAAAAGATGGATGAAGCAGGTGTGGTGCCATGTTACACTGGAATCTGGGTAGTGGGTAGGTGGGTGGGGATTCATTGCACAAGTCTGCTTTTGAGAACGACTGAAAAGTTTTACAATAAAATGAAAGTATAAGAACAAAATGATTCAAAGCAAGCAGGTCAACTGGCATTAATTAATTGTCAATTGATATCTATGAAAGCCAGAATGTTGGTTTTAGGTCAATGAAAAATTCTCAAGGCTGACAAAATGAAAGCCACTAGTTAAGATGTAGGCTGAATTCTCTTTTAGCTTTCAAATCCTATGGCTTCTTTACTTCTCAAGAAGGTGTAGGCTTCCCACTGGCTTGGTTAATCTCTTCCCATGAAGGAGGGTGCCACCCTGGTCAGCTGATCCCCCTAGGGCTACTGGATGCAGCAAGACTTGGAGGCAGGTCTGCCCCCTATTGGGCCAGGCTGATTCCCTGCAGCCCCTGCAAACAGGAAAGAGAACATATCAGGTGAGAGGAGGCTGGAGTGGGCTTCCCCTTTGCCCCAGTTTGGACCAAGAGTTGCAAACTCAAGGGCTTTCAGAAGCCAACAGATAATCACACATGCAGAAGGCAAGCCAAGTGTAGGGAGAATCAGAGAAATCAAAAATGTTGACTCAGAAAAATAGCAGCACAATCTTGATGATAAATGGCAACTATCACTTAGCACCAATGTCTGAGAGTAATAGGGAGCAGTGCAGACTGTGGCAAACCAGAGAGATTCCCTAGTCCCTCTGAAAGGGAGCAGTTGCAGTCCAGCTAATTGTCATGCAGAAATGCAGACTGGTGTGGCTAAATCTTGATTTTTTTTTAAAAAAGAGCTGGAAATCAGGATTTTTAAAATGTGAAATATTCCAATTTTAAAATATGGATGGCAAATTTGCATTTTTTTTAAAAAGCAGGCCAAACAAAAGACATCTGCAAGCCACAAGTTTGCACAGACGGGCCACTAGTCCAAAAGACAAAATGCAAATTCAAAAAAGACAGCATCTCCCTCAGGATACTTTGCTGCCATTTTCTGGAAAATTGTAAAAACAATACAAATCTAAGACCTGTGCAGAAAGCATAACTTGCAAGACCATAAGTAGTCACTTCACATTTGCAGCTGCCAGTTTGGAATCACCCCTCGCTGCCCAGAGCCGGGTAGAGCCAGAGAGACCTGTCAGTGTCTGAGTGAAGAGTGTGTATAGAGGGGTGGGTGTGCAGAGGCAGTCAGGGTCAGGTGAGGACCAGAAACCATGTCCTGTGAAGGAACTGGAGCCCCACAACCAGTAAATAATGACTTGAGGGAGGGAGAGTGTGCCTTCACCGGGGACGAGTTGGAACAAAGAAACCCCATTTGATTCCTAAAGGCAGGACTATGACACTAGGTGGAAGGTTCAAAAGGAGAACTGCAGAGCAGGGAAGAGCCTTCTAGTGGTGAATGAGGTTGTCATGTAAGACAGTGAGCCTGTCATCACTGGTGGTCTCATAATGGTACAGATAGAATTCAAACTTTAGACAGAAGGCTGGAAATTTGGTCTCTAAAATTCCTTCCAGCCAATAATTCTAGGTGCTCTCCTTCATGCCTAGGTAAGGCCCCAGGTCCACAGTTTTATAACTGGTCTCTGTCCCACATTGGTTGGGGGGCCATTGGGCAATCTTTGCTGCGAGCCTCAATCTCAGGACCCAGGCTCTGTCACTCGCTATCTGTGATGTGGCCATGGCACTCCATCTCTGTGAGCCTCCGTGCCCTCACACATAGGATGGGGATGAAAATAGGTCATGGGGAGGCCCCAATAGGAACACACAGGTGAGAATCTGAGACCAGGCCAGGCACACTGTGGGCAGTCCGTGTGGGGGCGTCGGGGCCTCCCACCTCTCCCCTTCCGCAAACCTTGCTTGGCTGCCTGCTGCTTCTGCTTCTCCTCCAGCACCTTAATCTTAGCATCGTGCTCATCAGCAAGTGCCTTCCACTCCTTGCGGTTGTTGGTGAGCCCATCCAGCATGGGAGTGATCTCCTCGTGGAAACGGGAGAATTCCTGGAAGAGTGAGAGCCTCTGGCACCGGGGCCATGACCCAGAGTCCAGGCTCAAGGGGGAGGCGCCCTTAGAATGTCCACCACCTGAATGAGGCGCCTCGAGGAGTAGGTGTCCTGCCAGCCCACAATGCGCATGCTGCCACTGGAGGGCCTGCCGTCAACAAGACCCCCGCCTGCTCTCCTGCTTAAAACCCTCCTGCAGCACCCCTGTCCTTCACTATGGAGGGCACACTCCTTCACATACTTTCTTCAACCTCCAGACATTCCAAATCTGTCAGTTCTTGGAGTGATCCTTCCTCTGTCAGCTGCACACAAGCTCCCCCCTTTGCAAGGACACCCTAACTTCCCCTCTTTCCCTTGAGGCCTCCACTTAGATGTCACTTCAGGGAAGTTTCTTCTGATTCCCTAGGTAAGTCGAACCACCCATTCAAAGCTCCCAGAGCCCTCTCCCCACATCTCACGTCACTGGGATGACTCCCTTTTCCCGACAACTCCAGGAGCTGTGAACTTGAAGAAGGTAGGGCATTGTCTGCTCATTCGTGGGGTGGCCCTGGCCCAGCACAGGGCCACAGAGATGCTCAGTAAATATTTGCTGTGTGAGACTGGGATTTGTGAAGGGCATTTTTAAGATCTCTCAGCTCTAAGAATAAAAATAATGCCTCTGAGCACAGCATTTTACAATTTATGAAGTACTTTATCTCCTCTGATCCTCAGAAACGCCTATGAGGTAGGAAAACAAGATTCATTACTCCCAGATGTTTAGGTGAGGAAGTCGAGTTGCAGATCAATGGAGCAGATTTGCCCAAGGTAAGCACGGCCAATCCTGGGCCCACCGCAGAGTTCCAGCCGGCCCCAGCTGTGCCCAGAGCTGCCTGGGTTGGATCCAGGCCCTGCCACAGGCTGTAAGACTTGAGCGGGTCCCCTGCAGAGCTCACCCTCACCTGTGAAGTCAGGACAGGACAATACGTGCCTCACAGGATCGTCAGGGTGACACCATGAAATGCTCAGCCCACTCGCCCTCTTTTAGAAATGCCACTGATACAGTGGAGAGCATGGCCGCTCTGCCCACCTGCTCAGAGGACTTGAATCAGCCTGTGCTGTACCGGACACGCACTTGTGCCCTCACTGGAGCACGCACACTTCTCAGCCGAAGGGCTGCAGCCCGCATGGCAGGAAGAGGCCGCGACCTAATCGTGTCTCATGCCCGACTCCAGTGACCCTGCCCCGTCGTGTCTCATCTCTGACCGCTGTCTCCTCATGTGGATCATGGCCAAAATAAAATAACAAATAGGAGGGGGATGGTGGCACAGAGAACATGAATTTGGGAGTCGTAGTAGGTTTCTCAAGAGGGAGACTTTGAGCAAGAGCTTAAAGAGAAATTAAGATTATCTTTTGACAGCTGGGTTGCTGTGGCCTATCGCATTTCCACCGTCAGGGGAAGTTAGGAGGGCACAGTTCTGTGTTCTTCCCCCTTCCCTGCCTGAAACTGTGATCAGTCATTTGGCCCACAGCTACTGAGCAACTAGGGTGTGTGAAGCCCCAGGCTCCAGCCTGGGTCACCCAAGACCCCATAGGCGGCCCTGAGCACCAAACACCGTCACAAATGAGCAGCTCCTTGTAAAGTGCCGACCACTGGTCATCATTCCACATGTCCTTTGGGACTCCGTTTATCAGAAACATCCTCTGAGAAATAATAAAATAAATTAAATGATTGGACCTGAGAAAGCAAATAACCTACCTTATAAACAAAGGTGCAAACGAAGTCAATGAAGCCGACCTGAAGCTTGGGGAGTTCATCTGCCTTATTTCTGTCCATCATGGGCTGTTACGGGGGAGAAAGAGTTCACTGCACTGGACTCCTCCTGGCATGATGCAGGAAGGGGGACCCATGCTACTTCTGAGGCATTCTTGCTTAAAAAAATATATCAAACCTGAAATTCATCAAGTTTCCAGATCTGACTAGTGGTTTTCAGGCAATATAGGGCTAGAGGAACATATCAAATAACACGACATAGGTGCGATCAACCAGATGCAGAATGTGGGAGACGACACGACAGAGGACCCGCTGTCTTCAACAGATAAATGGCATACAAAAAAAAAAAAAGAGGTGGAAACTGATACCTATGTAAGGAGATTTAAGAGACATAATAGGAGGGAGTGTGGACTTGACTGGATCCTGATTTAAACAAATCATCGTAATTATTTTTCTTGCTTAGGGAAAATGAACAGTATGGAGATTAGATGATATTAAAGAATTATTGTTAATTTTGTGAGTGTGATAATGTGTGTGTTAGTTCTTATCTCTTAAAGGTACATACTAAAGTATTTATGGAAGAAATGATAACATCTAAAATCTTTAAGATACTTTAGTGAAAAGATTAAAAAATGCAGGGGGGTGGGCAATAGACAAAACAAGAATGGGAGACTGTTGCTAATGGTTGAATCTGGCTGATGGGTAAGTAGATTTCATTAACTAATTTCTCTACATTTAAAAATCTTAAAAAGAAAGAGCTACAAATCCGTGGCCCTTGCTGTTGATGGTGGACCCTAGGCTGTTGGAACTGAAAGGGAAATCCAAGTGTTGGTGTCCATCTGTCAGTCCCTACTTAGCTGAGTGAACTAAGGACACATACATTAGAGCAGGGTTCCCAAACCTTAGGGAGGCACGTGTTGCTGGGCCCACCCCCAGAGTTTCTGCTTAGGGAGGATCTGTGAACTTGCACCTCTGTTATGTGCCCCAATAATGAGGTTAATGGTGGTCTGGGGACCACCCTTGGAGAACCACTGCATTAGGAAAAGGTTATCTCTGTATCAGGAGGCACATCGTTCTATCGAGGTGAGATCACACATGCCCAACATCAGGTTGGTCCCATCTCTACTCACAATGGGATTCTGTAGCAGCACCATGCGCTCCAGGTCACCTTGTTCCCAGAATTCAGCTGCAACCAGCAGAGCTACCTGCAATAGACAGCCCCCCACACCCTCACGGAGTCCATCCCCCGCCCGACCCTCCTGCTGCTTTCACTACACTTGGGTTTCCAGCTCAGCAAAAGCAAGCCCCACTCCTGCCCTGCCACCCCCACTTGTCTTCACTGGAGTGGCCCTAACGTGCTTTCCATGCCTTGACGCAGGAGGCTGGAACAAAGGCGGCTGCCTCCGGAGCTGCTGTCGCAGCACGGGGTCTCCCTCCTCTCGGCCAGGAGGAGTCCGTACCTTACTCTGTACCTCCCAGGGCTTGGTGATGGCTGAGAGATCACAGGCGGTCATCATCATGGCCCTGCACACAAGGACACCGTCCCTCAGTCCAGAGCCATTGAAGGCTGCAAGGGCTGGTTAATCCCATCCATTCCTCCTTTGTCTGCACCCCACTGAGAGCAGAGGGGTCACTTCCCCACTGCATCTGCAGGTCAGGCTTTGAAGTCAGGCAGACATTTAAATCCTGCCTAATTACCAGAAGTTTAACATTGGGCAATTAAGCCAACCTCTCTAAGCCTCGGTTTCCTTGTCTGTAATAATACTGGCATTTTCCTCAGAGTGGATGCGAGATCAAATGAGATGGTGTGTGTAAAGACTTAGCATAGTGCCTGGACATAGCACATATATGACATTGGCAATTATCATGAGCATATATGAGGTTTTTATGGTGTGCCACACATTGTTCTAGGCATTTTATAGACATCCTTTTCATTTCAATCTCTTCACATCTTCAGAGTTCCTTCTCTCCTGCCTAGTATAGAACAATGTTTCTCCATCTTTTGCTCATCACTCCCCCACTCCAAATGGTCAGAACCATTTTAGACATTTTTTCTGTAATCACTCCAAAGACATACTGCATATCTGTTAGGAGGGCCATGGACCATTGCAATATCTAAGACTTTTTACTCTTTCCCCAAGAACCAATTTTTGCCTCATTAGGGGTGATAATCACCCCTGTTGAAAATCCATGGTGTAGGGAGAAAGATGACCGCAGTCATTGTGAGGAAGCCTGGCAGTAAGCAGAGGCAGAGATTGGGGTAACAAAGAAAGGATTAAAAGATAAATTATTTATGAGTTTTACAATAACAGGGGGGTAAGCCAGGTATTATTACATAGGTAGGTACAATATAAGACAAAAAGGGAGGGCACAAGGGCAAAGAATTGGAGCAAGAGGGGGAACTAGAGGTGTTTCCGGGACAGTGGCATGGACGTCTGGGATGAACGCAGGGCCATGCGGTGTGGGTGCTCAGTACCAGGCTGGGAAGGGCACGCTGCGTCAGTAAGCAGGGGAAAGCTGTTGAAGGTTCAGGGCCTGGTCGCGACCTCTCCAGAGCTGTGCTGAGGAAGGCAGGGTGGCAGTACATGTAAGGTGGAGCAAGACAAGAGGATAGGAAGGAAGGAGGGAATTCGCTGCAGCCATCCAGGCAGGAGAGCAAGGAGGGCCTGCCATGGCGTCCATGTGCTGGGAGAGCGTCTGGTCAACCCACTTTAGGAGAGTCAACCTGCCCTGGCGAGACTGGTGAGATGGATGGACAGGGGTGGGGACAGTGGGAGAAGCCTGGGGCTCTGAATCTTATTTGCTTCTTGGATGATTTTACAATTAACTAGCTATATCTGGCATAGGTTATAGAAATGGATCTGGGAGGCCATAAGAGTTACTCATGAAATACTAACAGGTTTAAGTATCTTCCATTAAGTAAACTCTCAAAAATTCATAGAATTCTTTAAGTACATAAACTTTCAGAAATGCCTACATTTCTTAGAAGCACCTTTATACTTTGTAATAATTTCAAAATGTGTGCCCAGTGCTTAGTGTGAAGTGTTGTGACACGTTACAATCAAATAGACTAAGCAAATGAATGCTCAGCTATGCGCAAAAGAGCTACTGGCCCCCTGTCACTTGTCAGTATCCACATTTTACATCCACAGGTATGACTTCAGGGATACACTGGATGTTTACTTTCCTTGGCTGGAGAGATCACATTAAAATCATTCCTGCAGCTGGGGATTGACCCCTAAGTGTTCTTCTGAAGACACAGATTTGGTGTGTGCTTGGGATGGTTGGAGGAGGACCCCTGGGTGCCAGAAAAACTCAAAGCCTCATGTGCTCCAAAGATAAGGCATTGCATTCCTTAGGCACCACCCCTTAGGCTGCTCCCAGGTCAAGGTGCACACTAGGCCCTGTAGACCCAGGGGGCCCACAGGGAGCTCACAGTCACTCAAGGAACAGAGAGCAAAGAACCTGTCATCACAGTATTCTAAGTGGGGATGGCAGAAAGAAGTGCAAGGTGCAAAAAATAAAAATAAAAAATCCAAAGGTGAAAGCAACTAGCTCAGCTCAGGAGGTATCTAAAAGGTGGCAGTGGGGCAGGGCCACTCAAGGGGTGCATAGGAACTCTCCAAGACAGGGGGGAAGAAAGGGTCTAATGGGCAAGGTGCAGTAGAGAGTACTGGGATTGCCACAGGGCAGAGGGCCGCCGTCCAGGATTGTAGGGAGCATTCATGCAATCATCCCTGTCCATGAATGTGTGCCAGACACCAGGTAGGGGCTGGTTCACAATGTCCCTGCTCTCCGAGAGCTTGTGGATGTGTTGGGCAGTTGCACATTATCACACAAATGAATGTCAACGTGTCAACAAACAACTGCTCTGAAGGAAAGTAGTTCTATTCTAGGAGAATAGGTCTGGGAAGTCAGGGAGAGCTTCCCTGAGGAAGTGACACTTGAGCTGTAGGCAGTGTAGCTGTGAAGCTGGTAAAGAATAGAGTGCAGAAATGCAATCCAGGCAGACAGCATGTAGGGCGAGGCCTTGTTGGAAGGAAGCCTGGCACATGCAAAGAGCTAGAAGTGGGGAGGAGCTCAGGGAATAGGGGGGCCGGGGGCTGAGAGGAGGCCCAGGAGATGAGCAGGGGAGACCCACAGGACACAGGGCCAGGGTGAGGGGAAGCCTTCCGCTAAGAGCAACAGGAAGAGAGTCTAAACAACAGATTTGCATTTTACAGAGATCACTGTGGCTTCAGTGAGGAGGAGACAGGAACTCCAGCAGGAGGCCAACAAACAGGAAGTATTGTAGGGTCAAGACAAAAGAAGGAGGTGGTGGTAACAAGACGTCTCCAGATACAAGGCATTTAAGAATTAAACTCAGCAGGGTGTGGGGATAGATTAGATGTTGAAAGAGAGGAAGAGGAAGGTGTCAGATGAGAAAGGACTAAAAGATAACATGGTTATCACACAGAAGAGAGCAAAAGTATTTCATGAAAAGTATGTCATGATTTTGTGAGTCAAAAACAGTTGAAATTCAGCAGTTTCATACAGTTCAGTGTAATGCACCCATCCTCAGGGTTACTGTGACCATTCTATAAGATGACTTTGTAAGGGAACAAGTCCTCATCGTCACTATCATCACTTTCATCCCAGTAACCTTTGTTCAGGGTTGCCCAGGTGTGCAGAGCTGGCTGACCACAAGAAGCTGAGCTCACCTGGCCCATCCCCAAAGCAAACGTCTCTTCAGCTCAGCTCTGTCTCTCAGTGGCACTTCTCCCTGACCCCAGGCTGGGCCCTGAAAGCTCCCCAGCCAACGTGGACAGGCAGACATTCAGGCATTCAACACCTCTGGGAATTACACTTGGCCCAGAGGGCATGGCCTGTGCGGGGAGGCCAGCAGGAGCCTGGGAAAGCTGTGGGTGTGCAGGAGAGGGGTAGCATGACTTGAGTTTCTTTACTCGATGTGTCACTGATGTCCATGTAACCCTAGATAAGTCACTTTGTTTCTGTGGGCCTCACTCTCTCATTTGTAAAACACTAGACCAGGAGCTGGCCTGGCAAACTTTTTCTGTTAAGGGGTAGACAGTAAATAGTTTAGGTTTTTCAGACCATGTAGGCTCCAAAGCAGTACTCAGCTCTGGCACTGTGATGTGAAACCAGCCAGAGCTAAGTAAGGGCAGGCTCATGGATCCCTTAGGCTGAGTGCCTAGGGCCCAGGATACTTTTAGGGGCCCGTGAAAATGTTTTAATTTTGATTTATTTTAAAGTCAGAAGAAAAAATATAGAATCGAGCTGAAAATATAATACTGAATCAGCCTGGATTCTATTTGTCTTTATACCCACACAGCCATAACACATCATATTTATTTATTTATTTCCATGGAGGAAAAAAGCATGATGTCAAAACTGCCTAGGGTCCCCCTAAATCATCACGTGGCCTTCTTTCAAAGAAGACAGTGTTATTTATGGGCACTGAGACTTGAATTTCTTATACTTTTTATTTGTCAGCAATATTCTTCTTTTGTTTCCCCCCCACCCCCAACCCCCAACCAATTAAAAACGTAATAGCCGCTCTTAGCTCCTGAGCTGGACTAAAACAGACGTCAGGCCTCGCGGCTCAGCACCAGAATTGCTCGGCCTTTCCAACTCATGGTTTGGTCAGACTGTCAAGATGAAATTTGGGATTAAGTGGAGATGTAAAGGGTTTAAGGAAGAGTGGGAAGCAAGCCCTCACTCAAAATCTGCTTTAACACCTTGGCCCTGAGTAAACATGCCAAGTAGGGTGACACACTTCCCCAGTTTCTGGGAAGCAAGCCATGAAGACTGAACCAGGACTTCTCATATGACGAGTTCTGTAGGGCACTAGCAAAAGCCAGCTGGTTCTGGGCGTCAAGGGATTAGGAACAGACCTCAGACGAGCGGCTACCCCCTGAGACCAGCACTCCAAGACAATCACAGCGCGGGGCAGGGCGGAGGGTGGAGGGGTAGGTTTTTCCTCCCAGCGACCAATTCTGACGGCACTTCGGTGTCCTGCAATCCAGTTCTGTTCTGACACTAACTAGAGTCAGACCCCACAGGTTTACGGGCTCAGTCCCACGAGACTGCCCTCATTTCAGAGGCCAAGTGTCAGGTCCCCAGGTTACCCACACTTCTGTCCAACTTGGCTACAAAACCAGGGGTTCCAACTCCCTCCTGTCCTTTCAGTTTCGAAAGTTTGCTAAGACAGCTCGCAAAACTTAGGGAAACTCTTCATTTACATTTACCAGTTTATTATAAAGGATGCAACACAGGAATAGCCAGATGGAGAAGATGCAAAGGGGAAGAAGGTACAGGGTGGGATGGGGCATAGGCACAGCTTCCATACCCTCTGCAGATGTCTCAGAACAAAAGACATCCCTATCATTCCTATGGCCCAGAAAGGTCCAAGGGTTTTAGAGCTCTGTGTCTGGAACTGGGGACAAAAAAACCTCCGTCTTATATACCATGCATGGTGCCTAACACCACTGTCTACCCTGAGCTATGTGGCACGGCACGGCACAGGCACCGGCTCGGCCAGTCACAATCCACAGGGCAGGTGCTACCACTATCTTCTTTGAGCAGATGAGGAAACTGAGGCACAGAGCGGTGAAACAACCCGCTCACAGCCGAGACTTGAACCCAGGTTGTCTGGTGCCAAAGACCCCATTGTGTAACAACACACTCCCCAGGTGTCAGGCAGTTCTAATTACATGTCTGGTCACCTAAGTGACGAAGCCCGACATTGCTCTACGACAGTGATTTTCAGCCAGGGACCACTGTTGTCCCCAGGGGACACTTGGCAATATTTGGAGATATTTTGGATTGTCACAGCTGGGAGGAAGGGCTGCTACGGGCATCTAAGTGGGTAAACACCAGGAATGCCGTTAAAGGACAATGCCCAGGCCAGCGCTCCACGACAGAGCTCCTCTCCCCAAGTGTCAATACTGTTGAGGTCGAGAAACCCTGCCTCACAGGTCTTCAGACATTTCCCACTGACTGCCTCCTAAAGATTCTTGAGAAATGCTTACTTCTTCACACAGTTTTTAGTTGACATTTTGACTATTTCATCATAAGTTTGAATATTTAGGGGAGGATCTAATTGATTGCACATTATAAATATTGACATGAAATTGTTACATCACCATTTAAATACAAAGGAATCTAAATAGCATTACAATTTCATACCAACTATCAGCCCCATCACCCATTATCCAACACAGGAACAAGCTTTTCTGTAAGAGTATAGAGTTTCACATTCTTCCTTTTCTCCATAAATAGTTTTATAAACATTGTATGTGTGTACATGTATACAGATATACATATGTATGTATATGTGTATCTCTATACATGTGCATATTTATCAATGAAAAGACTTTCAAGCCCATATATATACACATACATCATGTACATATACATACACATATACATATATATATGAAAAGTCTTTTAATTGATCACCTTTTCATACTATCCACAACCATATATCAATTAGTTGAAATTATATAACTAAGGATTTTTTTTCTTTGACCACAGGACTCCAAGTGTTAAAAACTTTTCTTTATAATTAAGTTATTATTATTGCACAATTAACCAATACAATAAAATAGAATATCTATTTCTGGAAATACTCATTAAACACTCACATATTGGGAGGGAAATTCATCTTTTAATGAAACAGAATGGGGCTATTTTTAAAAAATCAGCTAATGAATGAATATTTCTTACTGCTAAATTGAGATGGGATTTAGCATATGTCTTATGCCATTTTTTTTTGCAAGTAATTATCAACTTTGGTAATGAAAGTTTTGTTAAAAGAATGTCAACTCAATTCTTTCAGCTCTCCCAAATTAACTGTTAAAAACGATACTGTGATCATTATGCTGACCAACTGACAATTCAGTTAGATTCTCCTTCAATTCCGTTTAAGGCAAATATTAGAATCACTCACTTCCCCAATTTCTGGGAAGCAAGCCATGAGGACTGAACCAAGGCTTCTCATATGACTATTAATCACACCCCTGACACTCTCTCTGTGGCACTCTGATTAACCCAAGATACTCAGAATGGGTTAGGTCAATTAAAACATAAATTTGAACACTTCTTCCAGTGTTGTATTTTTGATAAAGTGCTTTTATCTTAAAATAAATTTAAGCTATGTTTTCATCAGAACTTTGAAGCTGCAGATTTGACTCATTTCACTCAGGAGAATGTTTGCTATGTAACATGATTAGAAATGCTAGTCTTTTACTGTCATAAAGCAGGCAAATCAGACTTATCAGAAAATCCCTCTGTCAGAAAGAATCTGATATTATTTTTCAATTCAAATAAGCATGTTAGAATGCATCCTGGTGACACTCATTTTTTTCTTAATTCTAGGAAAGTAGAGGTAGATGGGTAGGCATGCAGGTAAACTAGAGGAGAGAGAGAGATGGGTGGGTAGATGATGGGCAGGTGGGCAGACGGACTGACCATGGAGCATGGCCTGGATAAGAGCAGGAGCCTTCAGCACTTACTGCAGGGGCTCCCTGGCCCGGATGGCAGGGTCACCCCTAGACAGCAGTACCTTCCTGTGCAGGAAGTAAGATCGTTAAGTGTCTTAGCTCTTACTGCCCTGATGTACAATCCAGGACAAAATTCTGTTTGTAATGCCTTGTTTTGCTTTTAACCAAAGTATATATAAAACAAGGAAGGTCCCAAACCCTTCCTCAGGTTTCTAATGCCTTGCCTCAGAGATTTGAAGACAGCAGTAGTTCAAATAGTCCTGCTGTTGGACGTCCCATAGGAAGAGTTTGCGCCAAAGGAAGAGTCAAGACAGGGCGAGTTTGCCTTTCTTTTGTACAGTGAGAGAAGAGTGAGCAGACTGGCTGTGCCTGGCCTGCTGAACGTCCTCAGGAAATAACGTGAAGCAAAAGAACACTAATTCCTTGAGGCAGGCCAAGCCCCATGCTCCTGGGAAGGCTTCCAGTTGGGAGATGACGCAGGGGCGTATGTGGGCTTCAGTTTGAAGACTTCCACCTAAGACTACTTTGGCTTTTGCAATGATTGAAGTCCTGCCTCTGGCTTTTTTCTTTTTAACTGAACACTGTATCTTGGAAATCCTTGCTATCATTTCTTTGTTACGTCTGTATGACATCCCATTGCATGAAAATACCATCATGTATTTAACCCAGTCCCCCATCGATGGATATTCAAGTTGTTTTCCACCTTTTTGTTTACTAATACCGTGGCAATGGATAACTTTGTACATACTCCAATCTGGAGAGTAAATCTACGTGTGAGATTGCTGGGTCAGAGTGTAAGCATTTACAGCTCTCATGAGGATCGCCCTCCATAAAGGCCGCACCTGCTGACACCCCCACCGCGATGAATGGGATTACCTGTCGCCCCTCATTCTGCCCAACACTGTGTTTTAATCTTTGCCAATAGGAGGCATGAAAAAATTACATCTCATTATAGTTTTATTTTGCATTTCTCTTAATATGAGTAAGGCCATCATCTTTTCAGATGTTTACATCCCTCTGTAATTCTTCTTCTGGGAAAGGCCTGTTTGAGTCTTTTGTCATTTTCCCATTGGATTCGTCTTTTCTGAATTGCGTTAACACATTATTTACTAAGGAAATGAGCACTTTTTCTGTCAGAAGTGTTGCAGATGTTTCTCTCCAGCTTATTCGTGCATTCTGACTTCAGCCATGTGTTCTTGTGTGTGTTCTGCAGAAATTTTTACATAGTTAAAATTATCCATCTGTTTATGGCTTTTGAATTTTATGTTACACTTAGAAAAGCTCACTCTGAAATTATTCTTTTCAATTCTCCTATGCTTTTTTCCTCCATCTCTTTTTTTTGTTTTGTTTTCTCATTTTAAAAGCCTTGATTCATCTAGAATTTAGTTTGCTGTAGGAGTGAGACAGTGCTCTAGCTTTATGGCCTCCTATGGTATAATATAAAATAATTTGATCTCTGTATTGTTCCTGAAACAAAGCTAAAATTCTTAGAATTTCCTGAATGATGGTGGTGCCTTTTTTCCACCTACAAAGCCCACTTTGGGTTTGTTATGTGGGTTCCCTAGATAGGCTCCAGGAGGGGCTGGCCCAGAAAGCCCCAGTGAACAATGGGCTGGAGCTTTCAGCTGAAGCTTTCCTCTTCCTACAAAACATATCAGTTCATTAAAGGAATAAATCTGGAAATAAGGCAACCGTAGGGCTGCTAACATTGGCTATTTTAGACAGAGGCTTATTAAAACAATTTAATTAACAGAACAAGGTTAAAAGAACCAAGGCCTGGGAGTGAAGACCTAGGTCCTGACCCAGACCCTGTCACAGGTTCGTTACCTGGGTCAGGCCTACAGTATGACCTCTGTGAAGGATGCAGATAAGATTCTGTAAAAACTCTTGAACAATGAGATCTGATGAGCTTTGGGTTGGCAAATGCATCCACTTGCTGGGAGGGTGCAGCGCAAGGGCACGAGGACAGAAACTCTGCACAAGGGTCCCTTCTGGACCTCTCCCTATGTACCTCTTCACCTGGCTGCTCTGAATTTTTTATAATATCCATTATAATCAATTGGTAAATATAAGTAAATATTTCTCTGAGTTCTGTGAGTTGCTCTCGCAAATTAATCGAACCCAAGGAGCGGGTCATGGGAACCTCCCGTTTATAGCCAGGCGGTCAGAATCACTGATGACAACCTTGACTCGCGACTGGCATCTTGAAGTAGGGCCAGTCTTGTGGGATTGAGCCCTTAACCTGTGAGATCTGTTGCTAACTCCCGCTAGAGTGTCAGAACTGAGTGAAGTCTGTAGGCCACCCAGGCAGTATCTGCCGAGCACTGGAGAACTGCTTGGTGGTATTGGAAAAAACATCAGACCACTTCATGGTCCCAGCACCATTTATGAACTTACCCTCTTTCCACTAGTATAAAACCCACTTTAGCACAGGCATAGTCTTTCATGTCTATCCCATCAACCTGCCCTACTCATGCCTAGGACTGAACTGCTATTACTTCTGCTGGGCCTTATTATTATTATTCTATTTCAGAATTTTCTGGCTATTTTTGCATATTTATTCTTCATAAGAATCTTGGAATTGGCTTTCTAATTATTCCCCAATATTTTCCTTGGACTCACCTTAAATGAATAATTAACTAGGGTTAATAAACAGCATTTACTATTAAGTCTCCCTACCCAAGAACAGGGTTCTTTCCACTTGTTCAGTGATCTGCCCCACTGTGAAATGTCCGGCAGGGCAGCTCCTGGTGCACCTGGGAGCAGTCACGACCTGAGTGTGTTCTGTTGATCAGTGGGAGCGGGTTACAGCCCCAGGATCAGGGGACCTTTGCGGAGGCCTGGTTGGACAACTGCAAGGCTGAGGGAAGGAGAGCTTGCTTCTTGTCCCCGTCTCCCTGAGCCTGTTCTAGTGGCTGTCCCTTCTCTGTTGTAGGGACTTGCAACATTTGTGACTTAAGCCTTATCTCCATAGATGCACTGGGGATAAATACACAACATGATAGTCCCTTGGGAACTGGGTCAGGCTTTGTCTCCCCTGACCCTCAACACTAAGGACCCATCACCGGGGAGCCAGGGGACCGTTTGCCTTGAGCCACATATTTACAAAAGGCCTCAATTTACACTTCTCACCCTGTCATCACTTGAGTGAGTCATGGATCACAGTGAGAGGACTGAAAGAAGACAGTCACTAGAAAACTTAAATTTGAGTCCCTTTACCAGGCCTCACGCCAGCAAGGTACTGCAAGTTTCATATAAATCATATATTAATTTGTGAAGCGCAGCTATACTGCAGGGCATTGCCATATATACAGGAACACTAACAAAGTGAACTAAGCCTATCTATTTTGAGTCACACATAGCTATCGCTCCAATCATCATGGGTACAATGCTCTATGTTTTATCAAAAACTTTGATGTTATATCACTTTACCACCAAAATTCTGAATTTTATGAGCAATACTTCAAATTATACATCTGACCCTTGAACAACATGGATTTGAATTGCATGGCTGCACTTAGATGTGGGTTTTTTTGAATGAATACATGGTATCTGTAATTGGATGTAAGAAGCCAGATTCCAAAGGTGCTGTGGTGTATAGAAACGGAAAAGGAAGAGTACTAGGTGTGTGCACCACGCTCAGCCAGCTGAGCCAGGCTAGAGAGACATGCTGGCATCTGACAGAGGCAGAGAAGCCAAGGCCTGGGTGGGGCAAATCAGAGGAAGGAGGCAGTTAACCTTTGCCCTTTCAAAGTGCTCCCCTCCCAGCCTGGCCCTGATCCACCTGCAGACCCTGGCAGGGACCCATAGAGCAACTAGTTCACTCTCTGCTCTCTTTTCTCTGTGGGACTTCACAACCTTCCCATTTCTTTCCTACTTTCCTACCCTGCTGCATCTGAAGTTAACTGACCCCTTCTAGATACAGTAGGCTAGTAGCAGTAAAGTTTTGGGGGGAGTTGAAGTATTACATGGATTTTTGCACAGGGAATTGGCATCCCAGCCCTAGTGTTCAAAGGTCAATGGTGCTTTTTATATACAGAGAAATAAAACAGTATTATGTTGTTTTGTATTTTCAAGCTAAAATAAAAATTAAACATATGTCATTATTTCTGCAATACTGTGTTGGCATACCTTTATTTTTTTCATATGTTGGAGGCCTCCTCAATGGAAAGTATGTTGAGGACAGTAAGGCCAGTTGGTGTATCATCTTGGCCTATGACCCTGTGTTTCAGAGGATCAGGGTTTAAGCCCTGTCTCAACTCACATAACAATTTCCTTCCGTGTCTGCTCCAGCATCATGTACTGTGTCCACTCCTGCTGAGTTTCATATGTCTTAGACTGATCCACAATCTTTTGGAACATTGTCCTCTTCCTACAAAACACATCAGTTTGTTAAAGAAGTAAATCTGGAAATAAGGCAACCCTAGGGCTGCTAACATGGGCTATTTTAGACAGAGGCTTATTAAAACAACTTAATTAACAGAACAAGGTTAAAAGAACAAAGGTCTGGGAGCGAAGATCTAGGTCCCGACCCAGACCCTGTCACAGATTTGTTATCTGGTCTTAGCAAATCTCTTCACCTAGACCTCAGTTTCCCATCTGTGCAATGCGGGTAATAATATCTAACTCACAAAGTTGTAGTGACAGTTAATGTTCCCTAGCACAAGGGTCATGTCTGGCCTACAGTATATATTAAATCAATTGAAACTATGGTGTTGGTTATTATTATAACCATTGTTCTTGTTATTCTTAAAATGAGAAGAAATACCAACTTGAAATACAAGGCGAGGTCTGTGGCGATGATGGCTATGTCCATCATGTGGATCGCGTGCTCATGCTGCCTGCGATTAAGGTTTTGAAAGATATTCAGGCCCTGAAGAGAAAACCAGAAGAGAGCTGTGAGAAGGGATCCTGGCAGTCCAGTCACCCAGCTACCAAGGACCACCCCAGGGGATGGGAGAGGCGGCCCAGGCCAGTGGTAAGAAAGCTGCTTGGCCAGGCTCAGGCTTCCTGTGAGATGCGGCTCCTGTGCAGGCCCCAAACCAGTGCACAGATCCTCATCGTACCTCATCTCTCAGCAATGTTTTGCCAAACTCCAGGTGGTGTCTTTCCAAGATGGAGGACCCATGGAGCTTGGCCAGTGGGTTCTGGGATCTGAAAGAGAGAGAGAGAGACATGCACACACATGCACACGGAGAATCGACCCGGGGTGGCCCAGATGGGGGTTAGAGGCTTCATCCAGTCCCCCCACCTCCTCCTTCTGCAGATGGAGAGTCTCAGCCCAGGAATGGGAAGGAACCTGTCACACAGTGAGACAATGGGAGCTAGGACTAGCTGTTGGGTCTCCTGACTCTCAGGCTTTAGCATTTTCCACAGCTGATTCTGAACCTCTTTGGGGTCATGAACTCCTTAGAGATCCTGTTGAGTAATGTGGACCTTTATCCCCAGAAAAAGGCACAAACACACGCAATGCCACATGCAATTCTAGAGATTTCGGATCACCCATAGCCAGCCAGGAACATCGGCACTGGGCCACACAAAGATCATCAAGCCCCAAATCCACCATATCTGAGTCTTAGGAGAAGGCATTGAATTCCCACAGCAGTGTTTATTCATGTCTTTATTCAATAAATATTTGCTGTGCACTTACTATGTGCCAAGAACTGAGCACAGTATTTAGCTTCCTACAAGATAAAATGTAAACACAATCTAGCCTTGGGAACAGCATGCAGGTATTGAGGAGACTCAGAAGAGCATGTTCTAGAGCTTGTTAATGACTTACAGACTGTGGCCCTGGACAGAACCTCAGAGTGAATCCCTGCCCTGCCCAGCCCACGAGGAGGTCATGAGGGTCCACCAACACCGTGGCTCAAGGACCGCACTTCCAAGGCTGTGTGGAGCACAGGCTCAGAGGAGTCAGGGCCTGTTTCCGTGCGGCTCACCGTGGTACTTCCTTTGCCTTGCAAAGGGCCCACCACACTCTTATTATGAGCATTGTAAATACAAGGTGAATGAAGGAACCATTATTAGTTACCAACATCTTGGCTTAAATTAGTTTAGCAGGTAGGAAATGCAGGAGGAGAGTGAGGGAGTTTAATATACTAGTTTCCAATGGTTGCTATAACAAATTATCACAAACTTAGTGGTTTACAGCAATAAAAATGTACTGTGTTACAGCTTTGGAGTTCACTGTCTAAAATGGATCCACAGAGCCACTTTCCTGCTGGGGACTCTAGGGGAAAATCCATTCTCTTGCCTTTTCCAGCATCTAGAGGCACCTGTATTCCCAGGCTTGTGGCCTGTCATCCACCTTCAAGCCAACAGTGCAGCATCTTCTCTCCTCTCTGACCTCCTGCCTGCCTCTTATAAAGACCCACTGACTGTGGTGGGGCCCACTCAGATAATCCAGGATACTCCCTATGTTCCAACACCCTTAACTTAATCACATCTGCAAAGTCTCTTTTTGTAAGGCAACACATTTCCAGGCTGTGGGCATTGGGGCATGGACATATTCGGGGTTATTATCTGTCTATGGCAGGAGTTTACCCAGACCCAAAGGGTAGGAGAAAGTGGCCAGCTGTGCACAGTGGGCCTTCCCCTTGGCCTGTGAGTGCACTTGGCAGCCACTCAGATCTGGGTAGAGCCCTGGGGGCAGGAGGGAGGGAGGGGGGCTGGTCAGGGCCGACTCACTTCATCTGGTAGAGGTTGTTAGTGCCTCTGTGGTCAATGTCATGGCAGAAGGCAGCAGTGACCATCGCCAGGGCCTCCAGGTCTGTGAAGTATCTCTTCAGCTTTCCAGTCTGGAAGGGCAGTCAGAGGTGTCACTCCTTTCTTGTGTGGGATGGAAGCAGGGCTGAGAAAGCAGGTGTGGGGAAGAGAGCCCAGAGCTTGGAAATTTAGGTCTAATCTCTACCCGTCATGCCTCAGGGTGAACAGATGTTTGCCTGGGACTCCGAGATTTTGTGGTCCTAGAACTGGGAGAGTCCCAGGCAAATGGGGCTGTGATCACCCCAGTCCTGAGTGACTTCCCTGGTTCCATCTCCCTCTGGGCCTCAGCACCCCAGTCTGCGCACTGGAGGTGGGAGCAGTGGAAGACTGTTGAGAAGTGTGCGGCTGTCGGGTTTTAGGGCTTGGTGGGTTTTTGAACATGTTCAGACTGGAAAGCAAACCTTCCAAACCTCATCTACTGGTTAAAGCCCAGCCCAGCAGACCTTCCCCTAAGCCTCCTTCAAATCCTTAACGCCTTCTTTACGCTGGGCATTGGAGTAAAGGGTGGGGTAGAACCCTGGAGAGGTGATGTGATTTTGTGACTCTAAGAAATAATCAAGTCTTGTCAGTTTCTATGGGGGCCTGGTTAGAATTCCTGCCTCCAGGCCCGACTGCCTACTCTGGCATGGCCATTCCAGCCATGAGGGAAAGGAACGAGAGTGAGGTGGCTGGGTAAGGGTAGAGATTCGGGTCATAATCTGCACGGGAACACTCTTTTAAATTAAATACAAAGGGCTCCTAACCCTCTGAATGAAAAATACTGACACTGACACACATAGGTATGTCCATCCAAGGACACTGTAGCGCTGTCTGTGAGAGTGAAAGACTGAGAATGGCCCCTATGTTCAACGATAGGGGCTGAACAAGGGAATCGGGGCAGTCAGATGGCGCAGAGCTCTGGGGGGTCATGACGTCACATCACGGGTAGGTCTTGAGAATGTTATGCTGGGTGACAGAAGCCCAACCCAGAAGGGCAGAGAGCACGTGAGCCCACGTATATGACATACCTAGAGTAGTCAAATTCGCAGAAACAAAAGAGAATAGTGTCACCAGGGACTGGGGAGAAGGGAGTGCGGAGGTATCGTTTGAGGTGCACAGGGCTTCTGTTTGGAGAGATGGCAAAGCTCTAGAGACGGACGGTAGCGATGGCTGCACAACATGGTGAAGGTACTTAATGCCGCTGACCTGGACGGCACACTTAAAAATGGTTAAAATGATACATTTTTTTAATGTACATTTTATGTTATGTATATGTATAATTATGCATATATATACACAATACAAGTATATATATAAAGAATGTGATTGATATATATTTTCAAGTGAGAAAAGCATTTTATAGAATAAGAATATTCAATTGGTTTAAACAAAATAAACTGTGTGTATGTGTATACAAATATGCCTCCATGGGTCTAGAGAAAAATTTGGAAGTTGTGTCTTGGTTATCTCTAAATAACCAGACTTGGGTTGACAGTGGAGAGCAGCTTTCTTTCACTTTTTACTTTAGATGCCTCTCTGTGCGTGGAATTCATTTATGCTAAGCATGTATTCTTGCATAATTTTTAAAAAGCAATAAATCGAGAACAGGCTGCTGCCGCCGCATGGTGATCCGTGAGGCCGTCTGGTGTGGCAGGAGCCCTAGCCACTGCAGTCCTGCCCGCCTTACCACCAGCAAGGAGAACATGGTCTGGCCCATGTTGAAGCCATGCCGCCAGTTGTGGTAGGTGATCTTGCGGTAGCCCTTACTCAGGGAATACATGAACCGCACCAGGGCCTGTGAACACAGGCACATCAGTGAGACAGCACACACCCTGCCAGGGCCTGAGGTCCTCCAACCCCGACACTGGACCAGAGCAGGGAGCTAGCAGTAGGGATAATAATGTTGTGGAAACACTCTGCAAACTGCAAAATACTATGAAAATGAACGTTGTTTTGAAACCAGGTAGGTGTGAGTCACTCTACTTATTCCATCAACTGAGTTGCATCAGTATTTCCCAGACTGTGCCATGGAGAGCTACTGTCTGGGGAAAAGCTAGCAGGAGCTTTAAAAGGGAGGAAAACAAAAGGGGTCTTTAAATCAGTGGTTCTCAAACATGAGTGTGCATCAAAATCAACCAGAAGCTTGTTAAAACAGTTCTGATTCATTAGCATGGCTGATGCGCTTTGGGAGATGCTTTGAGACCCGTTGCTTTAATCTAAGAAGTCTGGGAAATTCTGCGCACAACGCCCACCCACCCTCACCTTGTCTGTCATCCCCCAACCCCCAGATTCACAGCACACCGTAAGGAATCCCGTGGAGGAAAAGCCCTGTTTATATTGACTTAACTCACATTTCCACCCTTGTTTGACTATAGGGCCTTTTTTTTGCATCCCATTTATTCACAGCTTTCAAAATTCAGTGCCTCAAACCCATCCCGACAAACCACTGCACCCCAAATGGCACAGCTCAGAGGAAACTCATGTGTCTTTTCTGACAAATGATTCATCTGTGCAACATACGCTTTAAATCCTAAAAGCTGAGGGAACATTCTTTTTAAGGCAGTTGACAGACTGAGTTAAAAAAAAAAAAAAAGCAAGCAAGCAAGAAGAAAAAGAGACATCAAAGAGGTTTGTTTTGACCTCACCTCCTGAGGAATGTGAAATTTATCCACCACTTTGAGTTCATAATACATCTGTATGCCACATTTCACCAGCTCCAGTTCTGTCAGGGGCAAGTCACTGAAGTGGAACTTGTCAATTTCATATTTCTCTGCATCTGGCAGCTCTCCTTGCTGCTTAGAAAGGGAGTCAAGTGATTGGGGAACATGAAGTGTTCTGGGTCGCTCCCCCTCTGCGCCCCCTGCGTCCCCACCCCGACCCATCCCAGGTCTGCTGGGAGGCACGCAGCAGAGCGGCAAGGGCCATGCTTTGCAGAGGCTGTGGGCTCTCTTGGAGCCGGAGCCGGAGCCGGTCCTGAGTGTGAACAGGGTCAGTACTGCTCAGCCTCACTCACCAGGATCTCAGCCAGCTCCTCCTCCTCACATTCCCAGGGCTCCTTCCCGTACACCTCTCGGGTCTTCTGCCAGAGCCCAAAATGGCAGAGAGAAAAAGAAAGATTACTATATCTAAGATTTAAATATGTCTCCACTCTTCTCTTTCCATTTTTCTCCTCCACCCAGTCTTTGCCACAGAGTCACCAACTCAGAGAGACCGCTGTTCAGTATTCATCGAGGAACGACCTCGGAGTCCTGGGCTTTGCAGCCCTGGGGACATGCAGATTCGAGCTTTGCCACTTACTGGTGGTGTTATTTAATACCTCTGATCCTCTACCTCCTCCTCTATAAAATGGAGATAATAAAAGTGTTGGAGATAATAAAAATAACTGGAGAATTAAAAATAGATTTTATGCAAAGTCATTTTTAAAAGCACATATACAGCTAAATTAATGTAAATCACTTAGTGCAGCGCTTGGCACATAAGCACCAGAATTAAATAATGTTGTTGATATTTTGATCGTTATCATTACTGACCGAGGGGGGCCTTGCTCGGTGTCCTGGCTCTGCCTCTTACTCTGTGTCTTGAGCAAGTTCCTTCCCTCTCTGGGCCCATTTTTCTCCTATTTCAGAGGAGGGGGGACGTGGGCCCAGTTACTTGTTTCTGACTTTTTGACTCAGAGCAAATTCTATTAACGTTTAACTGGTTCACTGAGGCTATGTCCCTGCAGGGTCCACAGAGCCATCATCTGGCTGAAACTATGGACTGAGACAAGCAAGCCAGGAGTCAGTTCATCCAAATTGGTTGTTTTCTACTTTGAATTTATCAGTTATTGGAATGAAATGATCAAATTTGTTGTGATATCTTTCCAACTTAAAAATCACCTCTGAAAACATTGGCCTGTGTTGTTTCAACTTGTGAGGTCTATAAGCAAGCTCTTGGGAGCTTGGGGATCATACCCAGTGCAATTTGGCTAACTCAGTTTACTTCTAAAATCTTGGTCCCTTCGAAACCCAAATTCCAGGAAGGATGAATCATTAATTCTCATGTATCTTTGAAATTGGAAGCGCCATATCCAATTTCCCACGCCAGGTAGGACTGTCCTCTGTAGCGTCCCTGGTAGGCGGTCATTCAGCCTCTGCTTGGTGCCTCTCTCAGTGGGGTGCTCACTATTACCTGAGGCAATCCATTCATAAGAGTGGTAGAGAATCTACTCATTATTCTCATAAACATTAAGTGAGATATATTTAATGAGCTGGGTGATTTGGGGACAAGTTACCTCCCCCTTCTGGACCCCAATTTCTTCATCTCTACAATGGCAATAGAAATCTTTACCCTGCTCCCTTACTGGGCTGTTGTAGGCATTAAACAATATCCTAAGCGTGAATTTGCCTTATAAATAGTAAAGTGATGAAAGGGCTCCCTACTGACATCTAACTCTCTCTGTCATACTTCTTTGCTCACCAAACTCCTCTGCGGCCTGACTGGGTCTTCTAAATGAACTGACCCCCTGAAAGGAGCCTCTGGGAAACTGACCACTGTCTGTTAGTCTGTCAGACAGAGCTTCCTCTCAGGGTAGGGCTGTGGTTGCATGACTCCAAGTCAGCAACAAGTTAGCCCTGAGCACAGTGAAACATGGAATTTCTAGAGCTGTTAGTCCCAGGTCTGGCCCCAAGACTGAGGTGACCGTGCAAGGGACACTTTGATTGATCCATTCATCCATTCAACTGGAGAGCCCACAGCATTCGTTGAGAGGCAGTGGCTATGGCAGTGGGCAAGCCCACCCCACTCTGTCCTCGGGGGCTTTAAGTCCCGCTTTACTCTGGCCACAGCCCCAGGGTGCAAGCTCTGCTAGGGTAGAAACAACAGAAAGACTTTACCCACCAGGATTTTCTGGATTTCTTCATTGTCACACTTCACGTGATATTTTACCATGTCCTGAAAAATATCCTTCCTGTTTTCAAGTTTGTTCATTGACTCATAGGTGTCAGGATTTAAGACAGACCAGCCCAGGAATTGAGCCAAAGACTGAAAGGAAAGAAAGGAAGAATCAGGGCAGAACATCCAGGTTTGTTCCTGCCTCCGTACCTGAGAGCCAGTCTCCATTTTCTCAACTATAAAATGGGTTTGATAAGCTATGTGCTGCCCTCCTCAAAGAGCTGTGAAGATAAGAAAAAATAATAGCTAGAATACATTTTATATAAAGCAACTAGCACACATAAAGCAACATTCTTATGCATAATAACTTCATGAAAGGGGAGTGTGATGTGCAGGTGTGGGGACAAGAGGGTATCTGGGAACTCTCTGTACTTTCTTCTCAATTTTGCTGTGAACCTAAAGCTGCTGAAAGGTAGCTTATTAATTTTTTTAAAAGGTAACGTGGGTTTCTTTGAAAACACGTGGCAGTGCAGAAGTGAGAGCAAAGAACGTGGAGGTTGAGGTTGAGTCAGGTGTCTACAAGATAGACTCCGCAGCCCTCCAGGGAGCAGGGCAGCAGCGCACCACGGCCCCGCCCGTGACTCGGGGAGCCAAGCTCGGTGACAGGCTGATTCCGAATCCAGCGGCAAAAGGTCTCTTCACAAAACATACCTCCATGAGGGTCTCATCCATTTCATCAAAGGGTTTCCCATCTTTGCGATTGTAAAATGTGGCCACCCCAACAATTTCTTCCTTCTTGTTCACAATTGGCATAGAAAGGACATTTTTGATCATCCATCCAGATTCATCCAGAGGCTCTTTCTACAAGAGAAGGACCAGAGGGCGTTTCCTCAGGCGCCAGGCAGCCGGGGCAGCTGGGAGATCATCGCGCTGTGTCATGATCTGGACTGGCTGAAGCGGTGGGGAGATGAGGCACCTTACTGGGTTTTGCCTGGTTTAACTCACCGAATGCCCCGAGGCGGCCCATCTAGTTGGAGGGCTTACTCCAGGCAGCCATGTTGTTGGGCAGCCATTGTTTTCACCCCCAAGATGTCAGGGCCCCTATGTGCTGTGTTCTAGGGATATGACGATGCACGCAGTCCAGGGAGGTAGTGTCTCCCTTTCAAATTTAGAAGCTAACTGCGGGGAACTGGCTTAAAAAGCACTATATTGGTGAGTCTTATAAATCTGAACTAATCAAGTAGGTGTGACCTATGTCTCCTGACTCTTGACAAGTCATTCAGTGCTGCTTGCGGCATGTCACCTGGTCTCCACAGGCCTCAATTCTCTCATCTACAGGTAGGTGTCTCATGGGACAAATGAGAGGATGCAGGTGGGACTTCTGGGCCGATCTTAAGGTGCCCTTTGTGAGTCATTTGCCATCTGACTGAGCCTCACTTTCATCAGTTACAGCCTGAGGATAAGTGGGCTACATAATTTCTGGCTCTTTTTTCCACTGAGTCATCAAAAATATATCAAACATTTCACAGTGTGCAAGAAATTGAACTAGAAGCTGGGGAAACCAAAGCAAATAAAGAGCAGATATTGTCGTCAGTTTGCTCATAATTTAAGAGGTAAAGTAAGCAATTACATGTGGGACGTTCTTTATGGTGTGGTCAGAGCCACAGAGAGAAGGAAGTCAAGGAAGGCTTCCTGGAGTTGGAGAGTCTTCCAGTTGGAAAGTTCCAAGATTCTTAAGGTGGCAAGATGATAATTATTATCATTAAAGTAACACTGGAACTCAGCACCTGGCAGAGAATGACTCCAGAGGGAGGCGGAATATAGTCCAGAGAGCACAGCGCTGTCAGTCAGGAAATGAGTTCAAGGCCTACTTTCCCCCAAGTCTCTGCCAAACCTTCAGGGAATCTCTTCCCTCTGAAGGCCATGATAATGCAACAGGTTTTATTGAAAATGAAATGAGAAAGCATTAAAGATTTTTAAGCAGGAAAGTTACTTGATGCGACCAATGTATTAAAAAATTACTCGTGCTGAAAAAGCATTTGACAAAATTCAGCATCCATTCCTGATTAAAACTCTCAACAAAATGGGTATAGAGGGCAAGTACCTCAACATCATAAAGGCCATATATGACAAACCCACAGCTAACATCATACTTAACAGCGAGAAGCTGAAAGCTTTTCATCTAAGATCGGGAACAAGACAGGATGCCCACTCTCTCCACTGTTATTCAACATAGTACTGGAGGTCCTAGCCACGGCAATCAGACAAAACTAAGACATACAAGGCATCCAGATTGGTAAAGAAGAAGTCAAATTGTCACTATTTGCAGATGACAAGATACTGTACATAAAAAACCCTAAAGATTCCATTCCAAAACTACTAGAACTAATATCTGAATTCAGCAAAGTTGCAGGATACAAAATTAACACACAGAAATCTGTTGCTTTCCTATACACTAATGATGAACTAACAGAAGAGAAATCAGAAAAACAATTCCATTCACACTTGCATCAAAAAGAATAAAATACCTAGGAATAAACCTAACGAAGGAAGTGAAAGACCTGTACTCTGAAAATTACAAGACACTCCTAAGAGAAATTAAAGAGGACACTAACAAATGGAAATGCATCCCATGCTCTTGGCTAGGAAGAATAAATATTGTCAAAATGGCTATACTACCTAAAGCAATCTACAGATTCAATGCAATCCCTATCAAACTACCAACAGCTTGCTTCAATGAACTGGAACAAATAATTCTAAAATTCATATGGAACCACAAAAGACCCCGAATAGCCAAAGCAATCCTGAGAAGGAGGAATAAAACAGGGGGAATTACACTCCCTGACTTCAAGCTCTACTACAAAGCCACAGTAATCAAGACAATTTGGTATTGGCACAAAAACAGACCCACAGACCAGCGGAACAGAATAGAAAATCCAAACATTAACCCAAGCATATACAGTCAATTCATATTTGATAAAAGTGCCTTGGATATACAATGGGGAGATGACAGCCTCTTCAGCAGCTGGTGTTGGAAAAACTGGACAGCTACATGTAAGAGAATGAAACTGGACTACTGTCTAGCCCCCATACACAAAGGTAAACTCAAGGTGGATCAAAGACCTGAATGTAAGTCATGAAACCATAAACTCTTAGAAAAAAACATAGGCAAAAATCTCTTGGACATAAACATGAGCAACTTCTTCATGAACATATCTCCCCGGGCAAGGGAAACAAAAGCAAAAATGAACAAGTGGGACTATATCAAGCTGAAAAGCTTCTGTACAGCAAAGGACACCATCAGTAGAACAAAAAGACATCCTACAGTATGGGAGAATATATTCATAAAAAACGTATCTGATAAAGGATTGACATCCAAAATATATAAAGAACTCATGCACCTTAACAAACAGAAAGCAAATAATCCAATTAAGAAATGGGCAGAGGACATGAATAGACACTTCTCCAAAGAAGAAATTCAGATGGCCAACAGGCACATGAAAAGATGCTCCACATCGCTAATCATCAGAGAAATGCAGATTAAAACCACAATGAGATATCACCTCACACCAGTGAGGATGGCCAACATCCAAAACACAAACAACAACAAATGTTGGCGAGGATGTGGAGAAAAGGGAACCCTCCTACACTGCTGGTGGGACTGCAAATTAGTTCAACCATTGTGGAAAGCAGTATGGAGGTTCCTCAAAAAACTCAAAATAGAAATACCATTTGACCCAGGAATTCCACTCCTAGGAATTTACCCTAAGAATGCAGCAGCCCAATTTGAAAAGGACAGATGCACCCCTATGTTTATTGCAGCACAATTTACAATAGCCAAGAAATGGAAGCAACCTAAGTGTCCATCAGTAGATGAATGGATAAAGAAGATGTGGTACATATACACAATGGAATATTATTCAGCCATAAGAAGAAAACAAATCCTACCATTTGCAACAACATGGATGGAGCTAGAGGGTATTATGCTCAGTGAAATAAGCCAAGCCGAAAAAGACAAGTATCAAATGATTTCACTCATATGTGGAGTATAAGAACAAAGAAAAAAACTGAAGGAACAAAACAGCAGCAGACTCACAGAACCCAAGAACGGACTAATAGTTACCAAAGGGAAAGGGACTGGGGAAAATGGGCGGGAAGGGAGGGATAAGAGGGAAAAAGGGGCATTACGATTAGCAGATGTAATGTTGGGGGGGCACGGGGAGGGCAGTACAACTCAGAGAAGACAAGTAGTGATTCTATAGCATCTCACTACGCTGATGGACAGTGACTGTAATGGGGTTGGTGGGGGGGACCTGATGAAGGGGTAGTTTAATAATCGTAATATTGCACATGTAATTGTAAATTAATGATAATAAAATAAATTATATTAAAAAAAAATAAAAAAAAATAAATTACTCAGGTTACTTTGTGGAGGTTGAGTTGGCGGGGGAAGACTAGAATCTAAAAACAAAATCAGATTTGATTTTTAATGTGGGTGTACTGCAATTTGCTGGATGACTTGGGTGAAGACTAAGTCCTGCTGTGGTTATCCTCAGGTTAGCAACTCTCAGTCACAGTTTGGGCTTGTCATACTCACATGCTCGAGTAACCCAAGATGCACAATTTTAACTTTGGAAGTGTATTCTAAGCTCTTTCAAAATGTTCTTTGAGGATTAAAAAAAATAATCCACTAATATTCCTATTATTTTTATTTCCTTTTATTTCCTTCTGAATTATTTCCTGATTACTAGTAATTTTTTTTTCTTATATCCAGTGTGCTGAACTCAACAAATATTGACAGGGCACCTTGAGCTGAAGATGCCAAGAAAGATAAGATCAAACCCTTGCCCAAAGAATGCGATATTCTGCTGAGAAGAATTAGCTCAGAAGACAAGGAAGGATACCAAAAGGTGAAGTAAGGAAAACGTAGTCAGAGAGACAAATTTCCTGGCATGGCAGTGGAGGCGCATGTGACCTGGCCTCTGTCTGCCTCTCTATAATCCCCTCCAGGCACTCTCCCCCACACTCTCTTACTTGGCTCATCGGTCTACACTGCTTCCTTCTGCCAAGCCATCTCTTTCCTGCAGTCCTCTCCCTTTCCTTTACTGCACAAAATAATATCTCATGGACATGTTCCTCGATTCCTCCCAGATAAAGTCGGGCTCCCAGGGAGACCCCCTCCTCTACTCCTCATCCCTCGTCCTGACTGGCACTCCACGTGCCTCTCTCCACAGACCATCATGAGCTCCCTGAAGACAAAGACCGTGTCTGGCTGGTTCACCTTTGTAGCCAGTGTAGCATTCTGCCAATGCCTGACACAGACAATGTCCTCCATACACCTTTGCTAAAAAGACTAACAAACAAAATCAAATGAAATACTAAGCAATATTCCATGAAAATCCCAGGGAGACAGAAATGATATCCAGCCAGGAGAAACAGAATAACACCTCATAGAAGTTTCAAAGCATTAGAGGTTGGTATTGAAGGGCAGAGGGGATTTGGGTAGGACATGATGGTTGGGGAGAGAACAGCATAAACAAAGGTCCTGAGGCCAGAAAGCAAAGGATGTGAACATTAAAACTGAATAAGACCTTGAAATTTACCAAATTAACTTCCTCCACACTTCCATGGGCACATGACTTTATTCCAGTCACATTTTCACTTTGTTGAGACTGTTTCTCAATAAATAAATGAATTCTAATGTATCCTAGTCATCTTTGGGGAGAAAAATATCATATGAGTAAGAGAGCAAATAAAAAATGACTTACCTGCAGACTAATAGTTACCAAAGGGAAAGGGACGGGGGAAGATGGGTGGGAAGGGAGGGACAAGGGGGAAAAACGGGCATTACGATTAGCAGATGTAATGTTAGGGGGCCACAGGGAGGGCTGTACAACTCAGAGAAGACAAGTAGTGACTCTATAGCATCTCACTACACTGATGGACAGTGACTGTAATGGGGTTGGTGGGTGGACCTGATGAAGGGGGTAGTTTAATAACCATAATATTGCACATGTAATTGTAGATTAATGATACCAAAATAAATTATAAAAAAAAAGAAAATACAAAGAACACATAAATACCCCCCCCCCAAAATTATTGAGAGACAACCAGGAAAATAAAACTTAATTTTTGTCAAAAAAAAAATGACTTACCTGGAATACAAAAAAGTCCTCCGCAGGCGCATTCATGATGTTGCAAATCTGAAAGCCATGAGGAGGAATAATGGAGTTGTGATTAGTCTTGACAGAGCGCCACGGAAAGCCCTGCATGCTATTTTCAGAAACACTACCTCCTTACCCAAGGCATTCACATTCTTCTCATCAGGTAGTCATGCTTGAGATGGTTTGAATTATTAACTGAGGCTACTAGACAGAAAAGTCACCTATAAAAACACTACTTCATACCATTTGCTTCACTCTCAAGTCATTTTTAAGCTTTAAAAAAGTTAAGGCTACACTTTGTCTTATATTATTGTCATTGTATATTGTACAGTATCTCATTTTGCTGTCCCCCTTTTGTTGAATATTTGGATTCTGTATAGTTTTTTAAAAATTATTAATCTATGACTTCTGGGAAGATGGCGGCATGAGCAGGGCAGTGGAAATCTCCTCCCCAAATCATATATATTTGTGAAAATACAACAAATACAACTACTCCTAAAAGAGAGACCAGAAGATACAGTTCAACAGCCAGGCTACAGCTACACATGCGAGAACTCCGTGCCTCACGAAGCGGGTAAGATACAAAGCCGCGACCCAGCGGGACCCAAGCAGTCCCCCACCCCAGCGCACTGGCGGGAGGAAAAGATTCAGAGTGGGGAGGGACTGGAAGCACAGGCTGGCTAAATAAGCAGCCCTGGTGATCTGCGCCGGGAGCACAGACACACATCGCGTGGTGTACTGGAGATTAGAGAAACGGAAGGGCAGGATCCGAGACGGAGACTGCGAGTGGGTCCCCACTGCCGGCTCCCCTGGGACAAAAGAAAAGTGGGCACTTTTTAAAAGTCTTAAAGAACAAGGGCCCAACAGCAGAACAAAATCGTCTCACAGCACTCATACCACCAGGCTGGGAATCTTGAGGAATTTCGGGCCCCCTATCCAGCTGCTGGGTAAAGCAGCCCCCAAGCCCCTCACAGAGATAAGCAGGCTGCAATTCGTTCCCCCTGGCCAGCACTGCAAATGGACGGCAGATCCACCACAGCTGTAGAACAGCAGGAGAGCGGCCCCGCCCACAGCAATCACACAGAATCTCCTCCCAGTGGGCGCGCAGCTCACCAGGAAGGGCTGTGGAAGCCAGAATAAGGTCTGGAAGGTACCAAGGGGCGCAGAACCCCCATAATGCTCTAGGCTAGCCTGAGGGCAGCCCCGCACACAGCATCTCAGGGGATTGTCCCAGAGACTGCCTCCTGGTGTGCGAGTAATGAGCACAGGCTGCGGAGAAGGGCAAGGAGACCAACAAGCAGGAAGGGACTTTGTTCTCCCAGCTGACACACGTGGCACCTGCCTGCAACCACTTCTATCGCCATGAAAAGACAGAAGAATATGGTCCAGTCAAAGATCACCCAGACAACCCCAGGGAGAGGGCCTGGTGGGATAGATTTAAACAATCTTCCTGAAAAATAATTCAGAATAAAAGTCATAACCATGCTGATGGACCTACAGAGAAATATGCAAGAGCTAAGGGAGGAAGTCAGGAGGGACATTACAGAAATGAAACAATCGATTGACGGACAAAAGAGCAGACTGAATGAGGTGCAAGACACTGCTAATGGAATAGAAATCAGAGAACAGGAGTACAGACAAGGTGAGGCAGAGAGATAAAAGGATTTCTAGGAATGAAAGAATATTAAGAGAACTGTGTGACCAATCCAAACGGAATAATATTCGCATTATAGAGGTACCAGAAGAAGAAGAGAGAGAAAAAAGGATAGAAAGTGTCTTTGAAGACAAAATTGAGGAAAACTTCCCCAAGCTGGGAAAGGAAATAGTTTCTCAGACCACGGAAGCCCACAGATCTCCCAACACAAGGGACCCAAGGAAGACAACACCAAGACACATAATAATTAAAATGGCAAAGATCAAAGACAAGAACAGAGTATTAAAGGCACCCAGAGAAAGAAAAAAGATCACGTACAAACGACAACCCATCAGACTATCATCAGACTTCTCAACAGAAACCTTACAGGCCAGAAGAGAATAGCATGATATATTTAACGCAATGAAACAGAAGGGCCTTGAACCAAGAATACTGTATCCAGCACGATCATCACTTAAATTTGAGGGAGGGATTAAACAATTCCCAGACAAGCAAAAGTTGAGGGATTTTGCCTCCCACAAACCACCTCTACAGGATATCTTAAAGGGACTGCTCTAGATGGAAGCACTCCTAAGGCTAAAAAGATGTCACCAGAGAAAATAAAATCATAGCAAAGAAAGAAGACCATTCAAATACTAACTAAAGGCAAAAAATAAAACCAACTATCCACAAAAACAGTCAAAGGAAAAATAAAAGAGTACAGAATAAAACACCTAGCATAAAAAGAATGGAGGAGGAAGAATAAGACAGGAGAGAAAAAAGAACCATCAGACTGTGTTTATAATGGCTTAACAAGAGAGTTAAGTTAGACTGTTAGATAGTAAAGAAGCTACCCTTGAACCTTTGGTAACCATGAATCTAAAGCTGGCAATGGCAATAAGTACATATCTATCGATAATAACCCTAAATGTAAATGGACTGAATGCACCAATCAAAAGACACAGAGTAATAGAATGGATAAAAAAGCAAGACCCATCTATATGCTGCTTACAAGAGACTCATCTCAAACCCAAAGACATACACAGACTAAAAGTGAAGGGATGGAAAAAGATATTTCATGCAAACAACAAGGAGAAAAAAGCAGGTGTTGCAATACTTGTATCAGACAAAATAGACTTCAAAACAAAGTAGCAAGAGATAAAGAAGGACATTACAGAACTTCCGGGAAGATGGCGGTGTGAGCAGGGCGGGAGAAATCTCCTCCCAACACTATATTTATCTACGAAAACACAGAAAATACATCTATTCCTAAAAGAGAGACGAGAATACACAGGAAAGCGCACAGTGTGCAGCTGCACCCAAGAGGACTCGGCACCCCAAGAGGCGGGTAAGATACGGAGCCACGACCCGGCGGGACCCGAGCCTCCCCCACCCCAGCGCACCGGTGGGAGGAGAGGATTCAGAGCCGGGAGGGAGTGGAAGTGCACCCCGCGAAGTAGCCAGCCCCGGTGATCCACACAGGGAGCGCTGACCCACATTGCGCAGTGCAGCGGAGATTGGAGAGACAGAGGGGCAGGATCTGAGCGGGGAACGCGCCAGGGTGCTTGCAGCTGGCTCCCGGGAAGGAAAAAAAAAAGTGCGCGCTTTCTTCAGCGGTCTTAAAGAGACAGGAGCCCAGCGGAGGAGCCGGATCGCCCCAGCACACTCAGCCCAGCAGGCTGGGAGTCCTGGGGAGTTTCAGACGCCTTAGCTGGCGACTGAGGAAGCATAGCCATACTTAACACTTCTCACTGAGATCAGCAGCCTCCTATTCGTTCCCACCCCTGCCAGAGCAATAAGGGGCATTGCGGAGCGGCAGAGTCACAGCTGTGGAATAGTGGGGCAATAGCGCCACCTACAGCATTCCCACAGAATCTACGTCCAGTGGGCATTTTTTTGTTTTTTTTTGTTTTGTTTTTTTGTTTGTTTTTGTTTTTTCTTTTCTTTCTTTCTTTCTTTCTTTCTTTCTTTTTTTCTTTTTTTTCTCTTTTTTTTTCTTCTCTTTTTAAAGTCTTAAAGAGCCCAGCTGACATATGTGGCAACTATCAGTGACCAATTCTATAGCCATGAAAAGACAGAGGAATATGGTTCAGACCAAAATCAACCAGACAACCCCAGAGAGGGAGTCTGAAGGGATGGAAATGCACAGCCTTCCTGAAAAAGAATTCAGAATAAAAGTCATAACCATGCTGATGGACCTACAGAGAAATGTGCAAGAGCTGAGGGAGGAAGTGAGGGAACTGAGGAAAGACAATACAGAAATCAGACAAGCGATCGACGGGCTTAACAGCAGAATGGATGAGATGCAAGAGACTGTTAATGGAATAGAAAACAGAGAACAGGAGTACAGAGCAGCTGAGGCAGAGAGAGATAAAAGGATTTCTAGGAATGAAAGAATATTAAGAGAACTGTGTGACCAATCCAAACGGAACAATATTCGCATTATAGGAGTACCAGAGGAAGAAGAGAGAGAAAAAGGGTTAGAAAGTGTCTTTGAAGAAATAATAGCTGAAAACTTTCCCTCACTGGGGAAGGAAGTAGTCTCGCAGTCCACCGAAGCTCATAGATCTCCCAACCCAAGGGACCCAAGGAAGACAACACCAGGACACATAATAATTAAAATGGCAAAGATCAAAGATAAAGACAGGGTATTAAAGGCAGCTAGAGAGAGAAAAAAGATCACCTACAATGGAAAACCCATCAGACTATCATCAGACTTCTCAACAGAAACCTTACAGGCCAGAAGAGAATGGCATGATATATTTAACGTTATGAAACAGAAGGGCCTCGAACCAAGAATATTGTATCCAGCACGATTATCATTTAAATATGATGGAGGGATTAAACAATTTCCAGACAAAAGAAAGTTGAGAGAGTTTGCCTCTCATAAACCACCACTACAGGATATCTTAAATGGACTGCTCTAGATGGAAGCCCACCTAAGGCTAAAAAGATGTCACCAGAGAAAAAAAAATCATAGCAAAGAAAGCAGACCATCTAAATACTAACTAAAGGCAAAGAATAAAACACCTATTATAGAAAGAATGGAGGAGGAGGAATAAGAAGGGAGAGAGAAAGAAACATCAGACTGTGTTTACAATAACTTAACAAGAAAGTTAAGTTAGATTGTTAGATAGTAAAGAAGCAACCCTTGAACCCTTGGGAACCACGAATCTAAAGCCAGCAATGGCAATAAGTACGTACCTATCAATAATCACCCTAAATGTAAATGGACTGAATGCACCAATCAAAAGACACAGAGTAACAGAATGGATAAAAAAGCAAGACCCATCTATATGCTGCCTACAAGAAACTCACCTCAAATCCAAAGACATACACAGACTAAAAGTGAAGGGATGGAAAAAGATATTTCATGCAAACAACAAAGAGAAAAAAGCAGGTGTTGCAGTACTTGTATCAGACAAAATAGACTTCAAAACGAAGAAAGTAGCAAAGATAAAGAAGGACATTACATAATGATAAAGGGGTCAGTCCAACAAGAAGATATAACCATTATAAATATATATGCACCCAACACAGGAGGGCCAGCATATGTGAGACAAATACTAACAGAATTAAAGGAGGAAATAGACAGCAATGCATTCATCTTAGGAGACTTCAACACACCACTCACTCCAGAGGACAGATCAACCAGACAGAAAATAAGTGAAGACACAGAGGCACTGAACAACACACTAGAACAGATGGACCTACCAGACATCTACAGAACTCTACACCCAAAAGCAACAGGATACACATTCTTCTCAAGTGCACATGGAACATTTTCCAGAATAGACCACATACTAGGCCACAAAAAGAACCTCAGTAATTTCAAAAATATTGAAATCTTACCAACCAACTTCTCAGATCAACAAGGTATAAAACTAAAATAAATTTTAGAAAGAAATCAAAAAGGCTCACAAATACATGGAGACTTAACAACACTCTCCTAATTAATCAATGGGTTAACGACCAAATCAAAACAGAAATCAAAGACTATATGGAGACTAATGACAAAAACAACACAAAGCCACAACTTCTGTGGGACGCAGCAAAGGCAGTTCTAAGAGGAAAGTATATTGCAATCCAGGCCTATTTAAACAAAGAGGAATATTCCCAAATGAATAGTCTAAAGACACAATTACTGAAATTGGAAAAAGAAGAACAAATGAGGCCCAAAGTCACCAGAAGGAGGGACATAATAAAGATCAGAGAAGAAATAATAAAATTGAGAAGAATAAAACAATAGAAAAAAATCAATGAAACCAAGAGCTGGTTCTTTGAAAAAATAAACAAAATAGATAAACCCCTAGCCAGACTCATTAAGAGAAAAAGAGAATCTACACACATAAACACAATCAGAAATGAGAAAGGGAAAATCACGACGGACCCCACAGAAATACAAAGAATCATAAGAGAATATTATGAGACTCTATATGCTAACAAGCTGGAAAACATAGAAGAAATGGACAACTTCTAGAAAAATACA